>CAUYLG010010298.1:0-96930 GCA_963573385.1 Cacajao melanocephalus | reverse complement strand
ATCTGGAAACCATCATTCTCAGCAAACTGACACAAGAACAGAAAATCAAACACTGCATGTTCTCACTCATAGGTGAGTGTCAAACAATGAGAACACATGGACACAGGGAGGGGAGCATCACACACTGAAGTCTGTGGTGGGAGGAGCTAGGGGAGGGTCAGCGGGGTGTGAGGAGTTGTGGAGGGATAAAAAAAGAAGAGAAAGATTCACTGATAACAAACTTATTGCATAAAAATAGAACGTATAATTAGAGAAAACTTGGCATCACCATCAGATTAGCTTAGATTACTCTGAGTACAAAATAGATGTGCTTTTTCCTTGAGTTTTTAAATTGTGTTGTCAAGCACTGTCAGTTTTTTAGGGCAATAAAAGTTGCTCAGTTACTTTTAGGGTTCAGTGGATAATGTTCTAGTACCCTTTCCATGCTTTCTCTATCTGCTCTGTGTAACGCAGCAGTCACTAGCTACAGGTGGCAGTTTAAATTACAGGATATTTAAATTAACTGAAATGGAATAAAATTAAATTACTCCTGAATTTTAATTACCGTCAGTTGCACTGGCCACATTTTAAGTGGTCAATAACCGTGTGAGACTAGTGGCTACCTTACTGGACCCTGTACCGTGCAGAACATTGTTACTATCTCAGAAAGTTCTGTTGTTCAGCAGTGGCCAGATAATTAAAAGTACTTCTGAGCCCTTGGCTTTTATTAAAAGTCAACATAAAAACTGCCATTGGTGAAGCATCACTCTAATTTCCTGTGAAACTGCCTTTAAGAATACTGGCTCTCATTTTGTCAATGAATCCTATGCAGAAAATCCACATAGCAATTTCTCTAGAGCTCAGAACCAAAAGAAAATCTGTCTTTTAGTATTAATTGTTCAATGCTTCTTATCATAGACAAGAATTATGTAACATTTCTCATCTTACCCTCTAGGGGTAAGAGCAAACAACATGTTTGCTCTGTTGTGATATTTGGGGGCAGGGAAGGGGGAAACTGCACCTTCTAACAGAACAAATTCTTTTTCCCTCTACTAAACCTAAATCCCCGTCACCAATGCAAAAGCACGCTGTAGTTATTTGGCTCTTACTTTTTTGTTTTTTTCAATAGCAGCTTTTGGGGGATATAATCTACATTCCATATAAGTCATCTATCTAAAGTATGTAATTCAGTAGTTTTAGCATATTTATAAAGCTGTGCATCTATTACCCCAATCAATTTCAAAACACTTTCATCACTCCCAAAGAAAAACAGTTACCCATTAGCTGTCACTGTTTTTTTTTCCTCTTCTTCTTTCCCCACTTCTCCCAGCCCTAGGAAACCACTAACCTACTTTCTATCTCTACATGTTTACCTGTTCTGAATACTTCATATACATAGATCATACAATGTGTGGTCTTTCATAGCTGGTGGTTTTTAATCTCTATATTTATTATAATTGCCTCAACATTTTGTAGAAGTAGAGTAAAAACAAATAATTTGTTTTAATTATTGAATGCCTACTATATATGAAGTATTGTGCTTCTTGCTATAGGGCAGAGGTTGGCAGATGTTTTCCATGGAGGACCAGATAGTAAATATTTTTAGTTTTGTGGGCCAAATAGTCTCTGTTGCTATTAGCATGTTATTATAGAGTAAAAGCAGCCATAGAAAATCTGTAAATAGGACACCATGGCAGTGCTCCATCAAAATTTTATTTACCAAGACAGGTGGCCTGCTCTGGGGATCTAAAGATGAGAAAGAAAATGGTCCCTAACCAAATAAGTGTCATAAAGCAAGTACACAAGGGTTCCTCACTTAGGGCCTCCCTCTTCTAGTCTCTATTCTCTCTTCCTGGGTCTTCTCCTGCCCACCCATGGTCTGGCCACCTTCTGATTGTTCTTTATGTTTTTCCTTCTCTCCAGATTAGATCAGATTCTTCTTACCTGCTCAGTAGGCTTCTCCTTCATAGCATTTCCCTGAACTATGTGAAATCTTGTGTGATCAGTCATTTTAAGCCTGTTTCTCTACTAAAATGTAAGTTTGATCACTATAGTAATCCTAGCCTCTGACCTTGTTCTTTGCACATAGCAGTTGCTCCAGTATTTGTTGATTTTCTCAAATCTAAGCCATAGGGTGAAACATGCATGCACACAAATGAGAGCATACATAAAGCAGAGCATTGACTTCGGGCTTCAGCTGCCTGAGTCATAGCATGCTTCTGCTTCACCAACTTGCTTATGTTCTCAGCACCTTGGTTACCACATGTATAAAATGAAAATCATAATAGTAGCTAGCTCAGAAGAATTATTAGAATAATTACATGAGACAGGGTCTGTAAACCACTGTATTAGTCCATTTTCATGCTGTTGATAAAGACATACTTAAGACTGGGAAATTTATAAAGAAAAAGAGGTTTAATGGACTCACAGTTCCACATGGCTGAGGATGCCTCACAATCATGGTGGAACGCAAAAGGCACATATTACATGGTGGCAGACAAGAGAGAATGAAAGTCAAGTGAAAGGAGAAACCCCTTACAAAATCATCAGATCTTATGAGATTGATTCACTACCACAAGAACAGTCTAGGGGAAACAACCCCCATGATTCAGTTATCTCTCATCAGGTCCCTTCCACAACATATGGGAATTATGGCAGCTACAATTCAAAATGAGATTTGGGTGGTGACACAGCCAAACCATATCAACCACTAAGCATAGACTATGCTCAATAAAGGTCAGCTCTCATCCCAGAGGTAGTTCAAAGTCTGAGGAGATAAAACACATATGCAGTGCAAGCAAGGCTTTGTGAAGTTCCTAGCATTTGCCCTCAGGAGGACTTTCAGTCTAAAGGGTAATCTACCCACATTGAAGGTCAAAGGAAATGTAATTCTTGGAATTCATGGCTGGCATTACCGAAAGGTGTTGAAGTCGGAAGGGACCTGGCAAGGATCAAGAATGCATTAACGTAGTAAGCACAGAAACAGCATAGAACTAATCAGCAGGCCTTAGTTTAGTCCACCTGGTTCCTGCTGTGTGGCCCAGGTCTCACTGAATAACTTCTCTGAGTCTCAGGTTGCTTGTTTTCAAGGTGTTAATGAAACTAACTGTCACATCTCCAATGAGAAAATGCAAGGGAAAGGACTGTGTGTATAATAAAACACTATCTATGCCAGTCTCATTCTTTTAGAAACCTGCAGAGTATTCCATAGTATAAATATACCATGATTTATCTAGGATTTTCTGTATTAATGAACATTGCCATTTTTGCTATTTCAATAATTATATCTTTAAGGCTTTGCCTTTTCTCATATTTAGTTCATTGGAGTAAATATATTATGCTAACAATAATAAGCATAAAAAAATTGAAATTTTTAACTCTATGAGGAAAACTAAATAAGGTAAAAGAAATTAAGAAAATTATGACAATAAAATGTTTTAAAGATTTCAGGTTTTTTTAAATGGTAGTCACAATTAAGAAAAAAACCTATAGTGATAGAATCATAACCAATATATTTCTTTAATCAAAGTGTAAATATTTTCAGTGCTGTTGACTAAAAATAATATATTAATATAAGAAGAATGATTGTTTTATAAAAGAATTCACAGTACAATATCTTTAAATACTGTGTTTTCTAGAATATATTTCTTATATAAACTGCAGTTTTCTTTAATTTTTTTTTTCTTTTGAGATGGGGTCTTGCTCTATCACCCAGGCTGTAGTGCACCACCACAGTCATGACCCACTGCACCCTCAGCCTCCTGGGCTTAAGCAGTTTTCCTCCCACATCAGTACCTGGGACTACAGATGCATGCCACCATGCCTGGATAATCTTTTGATTTAGTTTTTTTTTTTTTTTAGAGATGAGGTTTCACTTCGTTGCCCAGGCTGGCAGGTGTATTTCTTTTATAAAGAAATGTGTTTCCTCTAGTGTTCTGTTTTAAAAACAATCAACTCACATGACCAGAACCAAATGCTTTATTTTATTTTAGTTACAAGTCATCATGTCATCCTTTTTGGAAAGAACTTACCAAATATTCATTTATTTAATATTTATTTGTGTGTAGTCTTTAATTCCCAAAAGGATTTAGAGCAGTCAGCATTAGTCATATTTTATTAAATTATAGGAGTTAATAATTTGGGGATTTATTTTCTTTAGAAGTATAAATTACTAAATTATCATATGCTTAGTGCAGAAAGTTTGAAAATTCTTGAAATTCACAAAAGAAAAAGAGTTACCTGAAATCCCCCTAAGCAGATGAATAGGTGTTTTTTTAATTGTCTTAAAATGAACATGTTATTTTCGTCATCTTACACCATTTTTTTAAAGGACAAAAGTTTTGCATATGTAAGGGGAGAATAATATTTCTTTAATATTTTAGGGCAACAAAAGTTGCTCAGTTACTTTTAGGGCTCAGTGGATAATATTCTAATATCCACTGCTCAAATAGTCTGCTCAAAGATAAAGAGCACGTACTTTCTCACCTTCCCAAACAACCCCTAAAACTCTTGCAATATGCTACCTGAGCTGGCACATTGAACTCAAAAAAAGAAAGAAGTTACTCCTGTTGCTACTACCATCTGCTGTGCTTGTGGACATTTTGTTTGTTTGCAACGGGATGATTTGTTTTCTTTAAATAGCCTTCCCAGCATAACAAACAGCCCGCAAGAAAAGTTGACTGTCCTTACAGAATAGCAGAGTGTCTGCAGCCGATGTTGTTTTTGCTGTCCTTTCTTTAGACCTGTAGCTTCCTCCTCCTTGCAGATTACACTGAGCTTTTTCCCCTTCTTACACTCGTGGCCTACATTCCAGGAGATCAAGCCTGGCACATGTTAATGAATGTAGGTTTTATTTAGAAACATGACCACTTGTCACTGCCCAGTGTCATGTTATCGGGCAGAGACTAACAACATTTGTCTAGAGTGAGCATTTTCATACTTCTATACACAGACAAGGGGAAACTTTCATCCCCACGCAGGATTTAGCTTTTTGCTCTGCAGAGTCTAACTTTTGCAAGTGGAAGCTTCATGGTGGTGGCAGAGGACCTGCGTGCCCTGAGGATGGCTGAGGACGGCTGTGTGGACACAGATCTCCCAGATTGTAACTGCGATGTCACAAGGCAGGCATCTTCTTGAGTTTCTTCCATTGTACATAGCTTTCGTGTTACGTGGGGTTTGTAGGATAGATGCTGGAGACTTTAATCCAGAATTGTTTTTGCCAAAGTTACATGAAGATGATTGGCGTTGGGAGATAGCTGGCCATGTGGACTCCCAAGAGTTATTTGCTGGTTTGTTTTCTAGTACCTCTACTGGGCATGCAGAGCTGGATGAAAAGGTTGATGGACTTTATGATGACTTGGTATTCCAGTTGTCTCCGGTCCATATGGGTCATACAAGGAGTATGGCTAGAATAGAGGCTGAGACACAGGAAAGTGATCCAGAAAAAGACCCAGTTAGTCCATCATCTGCTATTTAAGGATGGGCTTCTGATGAAACTGAAATTTAGCCTTAGCTGGTTCATAGCTTTGTAGTTGAAAGCTTTCCCTTCATTAAATAAACATATTTCAGGGCTCTAGAAAATGTTGTGTGTTTGAGAAAGTTGCTTTTGTTTGTGCTTGTCAGTAAGTTTTAGTCACTAACATAAAGCTTATAAAACATATGTGCAAAGCATACAAATTAATGTCTAAAATAGTAATTTAGGACATTATGCAAATGATTTGTTCTTTTTTTTAGCTAGAATAAAAATATGACAGGAATTTTTATTTTTAATTTTTAAAAAATGTTTGCCTTTTACTGTATCATTCCTCAGGTAAATTTCTACAAACGAATAGCATTTGCATGTTGGTAATTTTTGTTCTATTATATTTAGAACTTAGACTTTTTGTTTTGTTTGGGGTTATGGATATACTAAATTACTTTGAAGGAAAACAGTGAAATATAGATCCAATATATATGTGGATTTATAAGTATATATGTGTAAGTACATATATATATATGTGTGTTTGTATATACATTCATGTTTCAGCATTAAGAAGCTGGACAATAGGATTTCATAATAGAATCCTTTTCAAGAAAGGCCAAATGCCTGTGATACACACTGGACTGTGAAAGAACCATAAGCTGAAGGGACTTACAGATTTATCAAGCTGCTAAACTTACCCAGACATGTGACGACTGCAAGTATCTAATTTGAATGATAATCCTGGATGCTTACCAAAAGGAATGTTGCTCAGACTCCTCATGATGATAGATAAATAAAAATACTGTGACGCTTTACCCAAAAATTATCTTTAAAAAAATAATGGAAAAAAACATGGGACATTTCTCCTAGAAAAGAGTGATCCTTGTCCTGCAAATAAATATCACGTTTAATACCCATGTCCTGCAGGCTCATATCTGCTCGTCCCCCCCAGCACACGCACGTGCACACACACACACACACACACACACACACTGTATTTTGCTATTTGCAGTAAAATATACGTTTTTAAAAATGAAAAAGAACCACCTAAATGTTCACCCCCACTGACTTTACTAAATATACACATTTGTTTGAAAGAGGAACTTGTCCCTAATGGACTATATGAACACACATTTCCATGTCATGATGCCCTTGACATGCTACGTACTAACCGCTCTGACTTGGAACTCATTCAATATTACAAAAGCTGTCCTGTAATTTATTTTGCTGGTGTCGATGGGCCTGTGGAACAGTGTTTACTTGCATCCTTTTGTGCTTTGGATCTTTTGATCATATTTAGAAGTGAGTTTTGAACCAAGAAAATGAATGAATTTTAATATTTGACAAATAGGACACTGGCAAATGTGGAACCTGGAAGAAAAACTTAATACACATTTAATATCAAATTAAAATTTTTAAATGAAAACATGTTAATTAAATGAACACTATTCATTTAGAATATTAATTATTAATGTTTAGGAACCATTTAAACAGTACCCAATTTAGTGCAAAGCACTGAATTTAGCATGGCCAGGGTAGGGAAATATCCAGATATGGAAATTCACATTTCCAGTTCTCCAAGAAACTTACCATGGAGGATACCAATTCATGCATAAATAAATACCAGGGAGCTAAAATAAGATAGGAAGGAAACAAGCACTCCAGCCTCTAGTAAAACCCTAACGACATTACAAGGTTGCTACCAAACCCCATCCCCAAACCTAGTGAGTGTTCAGATCCTACCAAGTCTGAAGACAAGAAGCTGGTCATGTAGGAGAGGCTGCTGAGAAGGCATTCCTACAGAGGTAAAAGCAGTACAGACTTCTTGGTGCTATGTGCCATTCTTCAGGCCTGTTCCAGGGGGTTTATTGATGGTACACTATTCTTTCAGTCTGGGGCACTATGGCCAGAGCCATGTAAAATTCCATGTCCATGCTGTGGTCGGTCAGATGTACTCCGCGAGCTTGGTACCCAGTAGCCATAATAAGACGGTCATTCACTGACTGATGCGTAGATGAGTTTTGCCTTAGCTATGAGAGAAATGTGAGTGGGTTGTATGTAAAAGTTCTTGGAAATAGTGTTCAAGGCCAATGCCTTGAAGTGTCTGGGGGATAGGGTACAATTTTTATTTATAAAGCTAATTAGGAAAATCTTATCTCAAGTGGAATTGAAAGTCCTGATAAACATTGCAACATAGTTTCATTTTCTATCAATAGACTATATTGTGAAATATGCACTTAATTTTTTAAATACACATTTTTCAAAACAGTAAAAGGTAATGCTCCTAAGAGTGTTTTTACAAACTGAAAATGTTATTCAAAAAGAAGTATTATTAATTACAATTATTAAAATATAGATATTATTAACAGCTGACCATAGTGAAAATCCTTTGAAAGCATTTATATGACAATGCTTTGAGGAAAATTGACAAAAAGGAAAAGCGATCGTATTCTCAAATACATTTTCACTTGAGAGAGAAACGTTGATTTGTTGAAATTGAAACAGAAGTGATGATTTCAATTTTAAACAACTAAAAATCAATCAAAATGTTCAAAACTCTTTGATTATGAGACATATTCTTCAGAACAGTGCGTCTTGATTAGAGAAATGTATCAGAACTGTCTCGGGGTGGTGGCTAATAGTTGGCACCTTTAGTTTGAAAGCACCCTCTGCGGATTGTGTGAAAATCCCAGATTGAGAATCACTTCTTTAAATGCCTGGAAGTAGTGGGGACCAGGGAATATCTGATGACTCTAAGTGTAAGTTGTCAACCTTTGAGGACATTCTATTGCAGATCCCTGTCTTAAAAATCTGTCACAAACCTAGAGTCTTACAAGTCATGTTGCTCTTGACATTTTTTCAAGAAGATAGATGCCTCTTCAGTTGAGCCAAGGTGACACCCTAGCAGCTTGACGTATTTTGCTCATCTGCTGTTTACCTCTGTTATGAGCAGTGCCAATTAGGTGGCTGTATTTCCTGAACCAAAAGGTGAGACTTATAGTCAAAAGGTAGCAGCAATTTTTAAATAAGGGCTCTAATAGATCATTGATCATATGCTTATTATTACCATGACCTTTCTGTTTAGAGCAATCTATATACACTCAGCCTTGTCAGGCTCTTTCCAGGGACTCAATAATTGATTTTTTGCTCTAAGTAGGTAGTAATGGAGTTGAGAAATATTACCTGTGTTCTTCCCAAACTTCCAATCATGCTCTGCTCACACTGAGAAAACTGTGTTCAAAACTAATTTATCTGTTTCTGCTCCTGTGCCCTGGACCCCTGCTTCCTCTGCATCCTTCCTCCGTTGTCCATATTCAGCTCTAATTTCTGTCCTTCTTTATCTTCTGTTTTTGGCTTCTTCCACATGAGTTTCTAACTCTCTGCCTACAAAGATTGTAAGGCCTGGTGTTCTCCTCTGCACACACAGGAAACATGAGTGGGCCTCTTGCTGAAGCGGGATGTTTCCCCTTTTCTGCCCACAGGGTGAAGAAGCTGAAGGAGACCCTGGTGGCCGTGCAGCAGCTTGATAAGAACATGAGTATCCTGAGGACCTGGCTTGCTCACATCGAGTCAGAGCTGGCCAAGCCGATAGTCTATGATTCCTGTAACTCGGAAGAAATACAGAGAAAGCTTAATGAGCAGCAGGTAAGAATTAAAATTGAAATGGAATTAATAAGCCATGGAATATCTGTCCTCCTGACCAGGATGATGGGGTGAGCATGAGATGGTGACTGGCAGTGGAAGGCCAGGAGGGATATAGGCAGGACTGGTGAGGAAGGGGCCTTTGCCTAGACAGGGGATTGGGGCAAACAGCTTCCATGCCACTGCAGAGTTTAGCCTTACAAAGATGCTTGTGCCCTTGTACAGTTAGTGTCATCAGTTTACCAAGAAGCCTTCTAAGATGGTAGGTAAGGTTGAGTTGCAATTATGTATCTAAAACAGTGCTAACAGATTGGTTTACTTATTTGAGAGTCACTAGCCCTAGCCCATTAACATACACTTAGAAACGAATGAAAGGAGCCCCCCTCTCCCTTTTTTCTGTGTACAGTGTTTGGGGAAAGATTACAAGGCATACTTAGAATTTTTCAAGTTGAAAAATTTTGTTTTGCAAAACTGATTGCATGACCTGCAGATCACACACTGTAATTCCACCGTCATATGTGTAGCAAAGACAGTCATCTCACTGGCCGTGTACAACCCAACAAACAAAAAGGGATGATCTTAGAAAAGGTACACAGAAGAAATTTTTATCTCACATTCCCCCCTTGTTTATTCTTTATTTATTTATTTTTTTTCCAAGATGGAGTCTCGCTCTCTCACTCTGTCACCCAGGCTGGAGTGCAGTGGTGTGATCTCAGCTCACTGCAAACTCCACCTCCCAGGTTCAAGAGATTCTCATGCCTCAGCCTCCTGAGAAGCGGGGATGTCAGGCATGCAGCACCACGCCTGGCTAATTTTTGTATTTTTAGTAGAGGCAGGGTTTCGTCATGATGGCCAGGCTGGTCTCAAACTCCTGACCTCAACTGATCCCCCTGCCTCGGTCTCCCAAAGTGCTGGGATTACAGGTGTGAGCCACCGTGTTGGGTCCCCTCATTTATTCTAAGTATATCAGACTCCAGTTGCCAGTAGTAAACATGGTAAATTCCCCACTAGAAATATCATTACTCCATGCCTTTAGGTTGCTTTGAATATTCTGTCCATACTCTGTTCCTCTCCACTATATCTAGATCATTGCAGCAAAGTTGCTTAACTTTAAAAATGCTATAAAATGTAAATATCTCCTATTTTTAACATCTTATAAAATAGTTTATGTACTTACTTCATTTTGCAGGCTATTTAAGCCAATGAAATACGTGTTAAAATGCAGTTTGGGGTGTTGAGGTTTTTTAAATATTAAAATTATCATTAAATTTTTTTTCTTTCTAATGAATACATAATAATTGTACATATGTGTGGGGTACAATGTAATGTTTCAATACATATTTGCATAATGTAATAATCAAACAAAATGAGGTCATTTGATCACCATATCCATCACTTTAAACATTTACCATTTCCTTGTAGTGACAACACTCAAAATCTTCTCTTCTAACTATCTTGAAATACATACTAAATTACATTGCTTTTAAAAAATTTGTTAGCAAAACGTTTTTCAGTTTTTATGAAATTAATGTATTCTGATGGGTGCCGATGTTTGAGATTCTGGTGATTGAATTGTAGGATCCTGGTTGGCATCTAGCTTTCCAGATTCTTCCAGAGAACATGGTAATGATGTGTACAGTGATGAGTTAAAATGCAAATGGCCAGTCTTGTAATTTTGCAAATGCATGAAAATCAACAAAATATCTAGTTAAATATGGCAAATTGATCATATGTACTTATAGCCCCAACTACTACTAAAACTCCAATAAAATGATAGTAAAGAGGGAAAAGGTTAAAACCACAATGGCAAAGAGAACAGGAGAGAAAATGGGAGAGATGACAGACATCCAACATAATTTTGCAAGATGGAAAGTGGATAGATGGAGGGTGGAGAAAGTTAATTAATTCCATGGAATTCCAGGAAGGCTCAGAAAGTGAAGATCAGATGAAGCTGAAACTTGAGTTGTCTGCTGAGCTGTAAAATGGGAGATTACTTGAAAATCTGAATAAGGTGTGCTGAGACTGGCAGATTCCTCCTAAGCCCAGGCAGCCAGGCAACTCTGCTTCCTTTACTCTGGCAGAAGGCCAGATAACTACTCTCTGGAGAAGGCAAACCAGAGGGACGTTGGGTTTTGGGATCAGGACACCATGGAGGCTAGAGTCACTATGTTAAAAATGAGGAGATGATGTGAAGGGCTCAGTACTAAATGTTAGGGTTCCCACTCACTTCCCCAGCTTGGCTCCCACTATGTCAGTAATCAGGCTTATACCCTAGCCGGGATATTGGAGCATCCTTTCTGGAGAACTGATCAGACAAGAGAAAAAGTACGTTCAGTTAGTAATACTCAAAGCAACCCAACAAAAGGCTAGACTTCTGCCTAACTCTCCACAGTGAAGCCTCACAGTTGACGTACCTTAGGTGCAGACACAGCTTCTATAGCTGACTCATTCCTGAATATGTGTGGGTAGGCAAGAATCCCCACCACTTAAGAAAGCTTCTGCCATTGAGAAAAGACCAAAATAAACAGGGGGAAATAAAGAAAGGACCAATTAGAGGAAACACATTATAGAGAGAGGAAGAAAATGTAAACAAAACAAACAAAAAAACTCACAGAAATGAGAGGTTTTGCATTCATAAAATGATGCCATTTTTATTTAAAAAAGAGCTTTCAGAGTAGAGACTATCTCCCACAAACTAAAACAAAAAGATAAATATATGAAAAATAGGAGAGAAATATAGAAATCAACATAATAAAATTAACAATAATGCAAGTGTTTCAAAATCCAATTCAGTTATTTTGTAAAAGTCCCCCCAAAAAAGAATAAAGAAAATAGAGATAAGAAAATTATCATAGTAGTAATGTAAAAAATATGTATTTATTATTAAATAATATATATTATTAAATAATGTAGTAATGTAAAAAAATATATGCATTATTAAATATATATTTATTATTAAATATATATATGTTTTTATATTACTACTATGATAATATTCTCTCCATTTTCTTTATTCTTTCTTGGGAGACTTTTACAAAATAAGTGAATTGGATTTTGAAACTTTTGCATTATTGTTAATTTTATTATGTTTATTTATATATTTCTCTCCTATTTTTCATATATTTATCTTTTTGTTTTACTTTGTGGGAGATTACACATATGTGTACATGCATTACACATACATGTGTGTGTGTATATATATTCGTATGTATATCCAAAATGAAAAACATGCATTTACAAAATTTTAAGGGCCCCGTAAGTGCCCAGGAAGATGTCAAACAAAGCAAAACCACACTGTAAAATTGCAGAACACAAGGGATAAGGAGATCTTAAAGGTTTCCAGGATGCAATAAAATCTGACTTCTCTAGAACAATACTGGAAGCTGGAAGACAATGGCTCTGCCTTCAGAAAGCTGAGAAAAATTATTTATAATTTAGAACTTTATACCCTGCCATTTAATATATAAAAATTTTACCTCCTGCGTACCCATTTTCAGGAAGCAAATGAAAGGTATGCTACATACACGAAAGTGAGAGGAAAATATAGTACATATTTGCTACATTACTACTATGCTACAGAGGCTGCATGTGCTACATGCACTAAAGCAAGAGGGAAAATGCTGTTCAACTCAGGAGAAAGAAAAAGGGAATTCCCAAAGTGAAGGTGCAGGGAAGTCCCAGATGACAGCTGTACTGCAGCCAAGCCAGCACCTGTCCAGATGGGAGCAGGGGCTCTGGGTGCTCTAGGAGGGATGTTTCCAGAAGGAGCCAGGAGGGGCTAGATTATCTGACGGGCTTAACCACTATGGAAAGAGTTTTGTTAGTTCTATAAGAGAGATAATAGAAGCAAGCATTATAAATTTGGGAGAGAGAGAGGATTGTTAATTTCAGGAAAATGAGTTATGTAAGAAAAGAAATATAACTGTAGCATATTTTGTTCCTCAAATACGAAAAATGTTAAATAACCAAAATCATGAGAACAATGATTATTACCCTAGCTCTGAGTCATAACAGTCATTAGAGTTCAGTCATATAGAAGTTTATTTCTTCTCTACTATAGAAGAATTCATAAAGTAATTACTAAAATGGAAAAATCAAGCAATAGCTACGTTACTTAGAAATAGAGAAGTTATATATTACTGAGAAATATAGAAATAGGTCGAATGTAGTGGCTCACACCTGTAATCCTAACACTTGGGAAGGCCAACGCAGAAGGATCACTTGAGGCCAGGAGTTTGAGGCTGCATTGAGCCATAATCTCACCCCTGCACTCCAGCCGGATGACAGAGCAATACCCTGTCTCAAAAAGAAATAAAAAGAAATAAATTAGTTAAAAAAAAACTAATGTTCAAAACCATTTTAAAAGCAATATGTAGATAGTGTTATAAGCATTGGATTATGTTGAAAAGGATGTTAATAAACCAAGAACAAGGAGATTGAAAAAAACGAGTACACCACCACCTGAGTCCCTTAAACAATATTTCCACATATTTGTGGGGTACATAGGATATTTTGTTACATGCACAGACTGGGTAATGATCAAGTCAGGGTATCTGGGGTGTCCATCACCTCCGGTATTTATTATTTCTATGTGTTGGGAACATTGCAATTTCTCTCTTCTAGCTATTTTGAAATATGCAGTAGATTGTTGTTAACTCTAGTCACTCTACTCTAACAAACATTAAAACATATTCCCTATTCCCTCTAACTGTACACTTGGATCTATTGACCAACCTCATGTCATCACCCCAAAACACTCTTCTCAGCCTCTGCTATCTGGCATTCTCTCTCCCTCCATGAGATCAACTTTTTCAGCTCCCACATACAAGTGAGAATGTGTGATATTTGTCTCTTTGTACCTGCCTTATTTCACTTAACATAATGACCTCCAGTTCCATCCATGTTGCTGCAAACAACATAATTTCTTTCTTTTTTATGACCAAATAACATTCCATTGTGTATATATGCCACATTTTCTTTATTTGTTCATCCATTGATAATCATGTTACCTTTTAGTGATGGTGGAATTAACTGTTTAAAAAAGAATACAAATCGGCCAGGTGTGATGGCTCACAACTGTAATCCAGCACTTTGGAAGGCTGAGGTGGGCAGATCACCTGCGGTCAGAAGTTCAAGACCAGCCTGGCCAACATAGTGAAACCCTGTTTCTACAAAAATACAAAAATTAGCCAGGCATGATGGTGGGTACCTGTAATTCCTGCTACTTGGGAGGCTGAGGCAGGAGAATCGCTTGAACTCAGAAGGCAGAAGTTGCAATGAGCTGAGATCGCACCAGTGCACTCCAGCCTGGGTGACAGAGTGAGACTTGTCTCAAAAAAAAAAAAAAAAAAATGCAAATCTTTGGATTTTAAAACCCAATTCTTGAACACTAGCTCTTAGCACATACATATATACTGTATACAGTCCGTCCGTATGTATGGTTCTACATTGGTGGATTACACCAACCGTAGATCAAAAGCATTTGGAAAAAAATTGCATCTGTATTGAACATATACAGACTTTTTATTCTTGTCATGATTTTCTAAACAATATAATATAGCCAGTATTTCCATAGCATTTCCATGTATTAGGTATTATAAGTAATGTCAAGATGATTTAAAGTGTATGGGCAGATGTGCACAGGGAGTATGCAAGTACTACAACATTTGATATCAAGGACTTAAGCATCCATGGGTTTTGGTATCCACGGGAAGTCCTGGAACCAATCCCCCAACAGATACTAAGAGATGACTGTATTGCATTGATTGATTGATTGATTGGAATGAAAGTGATGTATTCGTGAAGTAGAGTCTAAGCCAAGAGTATTTATTTATTTATTTATTTATTTATTTATTTATTTATTTAGAGACAGAGTCTTGCTTTGTTGCCCAGGCTGAAGTGCAGTGGTACAATCTTGGCTCACTTCAACCTCCACCTCCCTGGTTCAAGCAATTCCCCTGCCTCAGCCTCCTGAGTAGCTGGGATTACAGGCGCACACCACCACATCTGGCTAAATTTTTGTATTTTTAGTAGAGACAGGGTTTCACCATGTTAGCCAGACTTGTCTTGAACTCCTGACCTCAGACAATCTGCCTACCTCGGCCTCCCAAAGTGCTAGAATTATAGGCATGAGCCACTGCGCGAGGCTAAGATTCATTTCTTGTTGATTAAAGAAGTTCGTTTTACTCTTAGTGTAGATGATTTCATTTGTTCAGTTTATATATTGGCATTGCTCACGTAGCCAAAATATTTCTACATCCATTTTCTCGTACTTTGAGCTTGCTGTATTTCATAAATGAGGCTCAGTAAATGTCATACATTCAAGGAAATGAAATATTTGTCAAGGTGTAGCCTAGCCATTTATCAACACATGTTGCTTCAGTTTCTCTCATCTGTATACATGTAATTGTTGGATAAAGCCTGTTGCATTCCCCTGCAGGAGCTTCAGAGAGACATAGAGAAGCATAGTACAGGTGTGGCATCTGTCCTCAACCTGTGTGAAGTCCTGCTGCATGACTGTGATGCCTGTGCCACTGATGCCGAGTGTGACTCCATCCAGCAGGCCACAAGAAACCTGGACCGGCGGTGGAGAAACATTTGTGCTATGTCCATGGAAAGGAGACTCAAGTGAGCTGGGATACTGAAACAGAGAGGGAAGAGGGAAAGGCCCAAAAGAAACAAAAAATCATCCCAAGTATCCATTGTTCACTATTTCCTGTTAATTATAATGTCCAAAAATACCTGTGGCTTCCCAAACTTGCTATTGTCTACACTTAGTTGGGAAAATAAGTAGGTATAAAGGTAATATATAAATATAACAAACCAAGTTAGGTCTGACTTAACAGTTTAAATATAATATGGGAACATAAAAACACACCCCTGTCAAACAAGCATAACATTACAGAATGTGTGGCTGTAAAAACAGTTAATATTCTTTTATTAAAAATTAAATACTAAAAACACATTTATCTTGAAACCCTTTGAAACTGAAGGTGGCAGACAATCGTGCTGTATTACCAGGTGATCCTCATGGCCGTGTTCTCTGGTAAACTGTTGAAAGCTTGGTATCTGTCCTGCTGTCATAGATTGACTTTTGCCAGTGTGAGTCGAATGTTGGACTTAAATGGATTTTCAGACCTCGTTTTTATTTCCGTCACACACGGCCTGAGTGGATACTGTAAGCCTGTTGTTGCTTTTCTAAACTTCTTGAACACATCCAAGACAGCTCATGTGATCTGCTTATAATATTCAATTTGACTAATTCAAAATCCAGAGCTGCAGGACATGTTTTTTTTTAAATTAAAACAGCTGTTTTATTTTAGCTCCAACAGTTGTCTCTCTTGCTCTCTGGTCAAATTTGGCTCGAGGCATGGTCATTGTTTGGCACAACAGTTGCCTCTGTGGGCACTCTTAATCTAGTCACAGGCATCAGTCCTGGTTCTGTAGTGAAAACAGTCTCCAGTAATCAGAGTCTGTTCTTTCATTTCCTGCCTCAGAATCGAAGAGACGTGGCGATTGTGGCAGAAATTTCTGGATGACTATTCGCGTTTTGAAGATTGGCTAAAGATTTCAGAAAGGACAGCTGCTTTTCCCAGCTCTTCTGGGGTGATATATACAGTTGCCAAGGAGGAACTAAAGAAATTTGAGGTGATTTATAATTCCAAATTTTTAAGCCTTATTTTGCTATTAAAGTAGCCAGCTGGTAGTTGGAGTTCCAAGACCCAAACTAGCTGTTCACCCACACGTTATCTGTTCAGATTGCTGGGTGAGGACTTCGCAGCCAACTCTATTATGACCTCATAAGTCAGCAAAGAAGGGGCAAAAGGAGGTTTATGTTTTCAGATTATCAGGAAGCATAAATAATGTAGTAATGAAGAGAGGTTTATTAGAAAAGAAGAATCATGATTCCCCCAAAATATCTTGGCACAATTTTTATTTCAGAGTTATTCCACAGTCAACCATCTTTTCTAAGATTAAAATGTGATGTTTTTATCCTATAAAAATCTATCTTCCAAATATATTTCTGTATTTTCTTTACCTAATCGGAGTGTGTGTGTGTGTGTGTGTGTGTGTATGCACACACACACACTTATTGATAAAAGAATTGGCTCTAAAATGGAATAAAACACATATATACATACATATATATATGTATATACTTATATATATGTGTGTATATATATATACGTATATATATACGTGTATATATGTGTATATATATATATACACACACACATACTTATTGATAAAAGAGTTGGCTCTAGAGTGGAATAAAACATTTTCATTATAATTCATTTCTAAGTACACAGTGAAGAGTAGTACTGGTCTTGAGTCACCAAAAGTTTTCAGTTACACTAACACAAAAATAGCTGCAGTGTAATCATATTCATAAAGAAAGAAATCATCTAATAATTGATTCCATTACCTTGCCTGTTTGCATAATCTTGAGTCCACTCTATCACTGTTATACAATGAAGCTCTGACTTCTCAGCCACCGTTCATTTTCATGGATGACCTGACCTAGTCCAAAGTTGACCATTTTTAAATTTGAAGGTGTTTTTCCCTTCAATTCCCACTGATAGGCAGTTGTGTACTCAGATGTATTGACTGCAAAGAGTTCAGAAGCATGCTGACCATTTTCAATTCCTAATTCTGCCCCAAGTTCCTCAAGATGTTTAGAAATAACACTGCAAATCCAATGAAATCTAACTGCATTCACTTTTACCTTGCAGCATCATAACAGCCATTTACTGAGGCCTATGATGGGAAATACGAAGTTTGCTTTTTATTCTTATGAAGTTTAAAATCTCAGGATTGTATATGAACAGCTACATGAATCTAAAAAATGTTCACATACTATGTAAAATGAATAAATTCCTCTGATGTCTGAATGGTGAATGAATTTATATATAACTAGACCATTAAGTTAGAATAAACAATACTTTTATTCGTATAAAAGATGTTCCCTTTGAAAACTACTAGTAAAAAACACAATAAACTCTGCATTAGATTCCAGGTCATCTCAATGTGAATGAATGTGGTGGAAGAGCTGCTCAACTGCATCTTCCTACACTCAGCTTCATAAAGGTTAAAACCTTTTATAATTGGCTTATACTGCAAAGCAGATTATATAAGATTCTCTCTGATGCTATTTTAGACTCTCAGATTGTATAGCAAAAGTTAGCCTTGTAGTTAGCTTCTATAATGATTGATTTTATTACGTATCATAAATTTTGTAGTTAATTTTCTTAAGAGACAGAAATAAATCGCAGAAACAAAGTTGTGCTTCTGGGCAGTCTTCAGCTGGTTCAATCACATGAACGTTTGGGATGGATGTGTGTGTACTGAGGTTTTGGCCTGGGGGTACTCCATCCTCACCCCAATGGGCAAACATGTACTGTGACTTCCGGTCATGGCCAGAGCTGAACTTTCCTTACCACTCCCTTTGCTGGAGAAATAACTTAAGGCTTTTAGCCTGGAAGCTAGGATTTCCTAGGATGAAGGCTCTAAAAGCAACTCTCAGAAGGAAAACCATTTAAGAGGCAGAAATGTGGTCACATGTAAACAGTGTGATGAGCCAAGGAAAACAGAATTTGGGGATTTGATGAGTGCAGTTCAATTTATTAATTGTAATTTTCTTTTTGGTCTAATGCCAAGATAAAAATCAGTCATAAATCATACAAATGATTTTTTTAAAGCTTCATTTTATTTTGGCCAAATGATTCTTTTTTTTTTTTTTTTTTTTGAGACAGAGTCTTGCTGTGTCACCAGGCGCCAGGCTGGAGTGCAGTGGCGCAATCTCGGCTCACTGCAACCTCCGCCTCCCGGGTTCAAGCAATTCTCCTGCCTCAGCCTCCAAAGTAGCTGGGACTATAGGCACGTGCCACCACAACCAGCTAATTTTTGTATTTTTTTTAGTAGAGACAGGGTTTCACCATGTTGGCCAGGATGGTCTCGATCTCTTGACCTCGTGATCTGCCCACCTTGGCCTCCCAAAGTGCCGGGATTACAGGCGTGAGCCACCGCACCCAGCCAAATGATTCTTAATGCTATAGGGCTCTCGTATATTGCAGGGAAAAAGCAGAAAAGAGTATTTTACCTTCAGAATCTCTAAACTGTCCCTGGGATAGCCTCAAAAGTAAACAGATGCTACTGTGTAGGAGTGGTGCACTAGCTCTAATATGTTTTATAAAAACTGAATAATTCACGGGAACAAGAAAAAATAAACAGAGCATGTTCCAAACTTTTTAAAATATAAAGTTACTTGTAGTTTACTAAATTACATTTCTTAAAAGCGTATAACAGCTTGATTTTTTTGAAGGCCTTTTGCAAAGGTAGTTTTAAGGATTTTCCTAATGGACAGCTGAATTGAGGCAATTTCTAGATTTTTAGAAAAGTGCATATTTTTACAAATAAACAGTTCCATTATAGATATATTTTCTCTGTATTGACACCAGAAATCTTGAACATTTCCAATTCACATTTCCACATACGTGTATATTTTTATAGTTGTTTGTTTTGTGGAAATATTTGTTTCTAGGGCATTAATTATTTTAAAAGCTATGTGTATATATATATGTGTGTGTGTGTATATATGTGTGTTATGTGTGTGTGTGTGTATTTATTACTACTCTCATTTTCACACTTTTTGATTGATTAGCTCCCTTTCCTTAAGCTGTGCTGACTAAGTTACTTGGCTTTAACAAGGGGAAGTGTATCCTCATTACACATCATTCTTTCCCTCCATGGTAGTATGACTTCCATTCTCCCAGAAACTACAATAAAAAAAAAAAAAAACCAGGAGCCACTACTGAGAGTCCTTTGCTGATTTCCCACACTGATATGCTTCTCTGTGGCCGTAGGCTTTCCAGCGACAGGTCCACGAGTGCCTGACGCAGCTGGAACTGATCAACAAGCAGTACCGCCGCCTGGCCAGAGAGAACCGCACCGATTCAGCATGTAGCCTCAAACAGATGGTTCATGAAGGCAACCAGAGATGGGACAACCTGCAGAAGCGTGTCACCTCCATCTTGCGCAGACTCAAGGTTTTTGCTGTGCCTCCTGTGTAATTTAGAGGCCGGAGGATGGGATTGGGCTGTTTGAATGCAATCTTGAGATACAATCTCAGTGATTTTGTAAGATTGGGATGGCAGGAGTAGGATACAGGAGGAGTGAGAGGGCAAAGGATGGCAGGCTTCTCATTGCTTGCTGAGAAAATGACTTTACAGAACACTGGAATTCGCTGTGCCATCTCCATATGTTTATAGAGACTTTTAGTAAAAATAATTGTTATTACTTTCCTCTTGCCTTCCAGCATTTTATTGGCCAGCGTGAGGAGTTTGAGACTGCACGGGACAGCATTCTGGTCTGGCTCACAGAGATGGATCTGCAGCTCACTAATATTGAACATTTTTCTGAGTGTGATGTTCAAGCTAAAATAAAGCAACTCAAGGTAATAGATTATTTTTCAAATTATCAATTTGAGGAAAGCGTGGAAAGGAAAGGATTTGTGGCTCTTTTTGTGAAGAACATAGCAAATAACTTTTCTTTTGAAACATTAGTTCTGAACTGCAAAAAAATACAGAAAATAGAAAAGATACAAAAAATAAGATAAAGAGCATTACCCAGAGATAACCACTATTGCTTATCTCTTACTGCTCTTTATCTTATTTGATATTGATATTGTTGTTGATATTTTTAATCATCAACTTGATTGCCAGGCTGTTAGGGATATTCTGCTGTTGTTTTGTTTTGTTTTGTTTTGTTTTGTTTTGTTTTGTTTTGTTTTTAGAGAGAGTCTCGCTCTGTTGCTCAGGCTGGAGTGCAGTGGTGCAATCTCGTCTCACTGCAATTGAACCTCTGCCTCCCAGGTGCAAACAATTCTCCTGCCTCAGCCTCCTGAGTAGCTGGGATTACAGGTGCACACAACCGTGCCCAGCGAATTTTTGTATTTTTGTATTTATTTTAGTAGAGATGGGGTTTCACTATGTTGGTCAGGCTGGTCTCGAACTCCTGACCTCAAGTGATCCGCCTGCATTGGCCTCCCAAAGTTCTGGGATTACAGGCATGAGCCACTGCGCCTGGCCTTGTTGTTGTTGTTTTTGTTTGTCTTTCCTGATTTGTTTGTAGCACCTTCACGTGGTTCCTTTGGCCTCCATGTTGCAAAGCAATACAACGTTCTTATGTTGGGATTCCATTCCTCATAGTCTACATTCTTAGATGCCAAGTTAATTTTAAATACATTTTTTATTTTTCACTATATAATTCAAACACAGTGGCTAGCTAGAAATTTGAATAGGAGGGATATACATTCCATGTATGGATTTCCTAAAAGGGAGAATGTTTAACACATGGAATATTTTCCAAGGCAACTTATGAAATGTTCTTCCCAAGATAGATGGATTTTTTTAAAGAATGGTCATGATGCCCACAACCTTTGGGTTGTTATAATCAAACAAGGAATTTGCCTTAATCATAGATTCTCAGGATGGAAGAAACAGTAAACTCTGCTATTCTGCCTCACCCTCTCCTCTGTCTCCTCTCTCCTGTCATCTCACAGGCAAATCAATTTTTACATCCTTCCACAGAAAGTTTCCACCGAGTGGTAATTGAATCTTGTCCCTTTGGACCCTGGCAGGATGATGGAACCTATCACTACCCTCCCTTCTCTCCTGGCAGCCTTTTTCACCATTGGACAATTCAACTTCTCCCCAATTTATTATCATATTGAATTAAAAGTGAACACTGAGGTTGGGTGTGGTGGCTCATACTTTGTAATCCCAGCACTTTGGGAGGCCGAAGTGGGTGGATTACCTGAGGTCAGGAGTTCAAGACCAGCCTGGCCAACATGGTGAACCCCGTCTCTACTAAAAGTACAAAAATTAGCCAGGAGTGGTGGTGGGTGCCTGTAATCCCAGCTACTCAGGAGGCTGAGACAGGAGAATAGCTTTAACCTGGGAGGCGGACGTTGTGGTGAGCCAAGATCGTGCCACTGCACTCCAGCCTGGGTGACGAAAGCAAGACTCCATCTCAAAAAAAAAGGTGGGGAACACTGAAACATGACCCCAGTGATTTAAATCTTTTGCAACACACAGAATGAGTCTAAATAATCCTCCCAGAATTCCTTTTTTTTCAAATCATTATAACTTTCCCTGCCTATGTCCTGAAATAACAAAACAGTCACCGAGAAGAATGTGTGACATCGGATGGCCTCTCTTAGTCATGTTTGACATACGATGAGGACATCTGAAATTAAAATGGTCAGAATATTTCTTTCAAACGCCAAATCTATTTCAGTGGCAGTGTATGGATTCCCATCGCTTTCATCAGGGACAACCAGTGCTATCAACTTATGTTGGGTTTGAATATTTTTTCGTGTTATTCTCTATTCACGCTATCTGTGATGGTAAATTTCATTAGCCAAAAGCACTTTTCTGGTCACGGAATTTGAATGTTTCTGTTTATGACTCCTGTTCCGGCTTAAAATGTGTATGTTTTACTTTAGAAGGTAATAGCCTCCTGGCTTGTGATTGTATATGGTAAATTAAATAGCCCCTACATGTCTTTTTCAATCTAATGAGAAATTTATTATGATTCTCTTATATCTATGTAAGCAACAACAACAACAAAATCACATGAGATTTGCACTCCCTAGGCCTTCCAGCAGGAAATTTCATTGAACCACAATAAGATTGAGCAGATAATTGCCCAGGGAGAACAGCTGATAGAAAAGAGTGAGCCCTTGGATGCGGCAGTTATCGAGGAAGAGCTAGATGAGCTTCAACGGTACTGCCAGGAGGTCTTCGGGCGTGTAGAAAGATACCATAAGAAACTGATCCGCCTGCCTGTACGTAACACTTTTTTTCTTAGTTGTCGTTACATCTAAAGAGAATAAATCATGTGGGATTGAGTTGTATTGTATGGTGGGTAAGAGCCCAGATTCTGGAGCAAGAGCACCTGAGTTCAAGTCCTAACTTTGTCCTGCATTGTCGCTGTCATCTTGGGCAAGCTATTTTTTTTTTTTTTTTTTTTTTTTTTTTTTTGTAATAGAGACTGGGTTTCACCATGTTGATCAGGCTGGTCTCAAATTTCTGACCTCGGGTGATTCGAGACCTCGGCCTCCCAAAGTGCTGGGATTACAAGTGTGAGCCACCGTGCCCGGCCTTGGGCAAGCTACTTACTTCACCTTTCTTGCCTCAGATTCCTCAAAGGCAAAACTGGTTTAGTAGCAATAACTACCTTGTAGAAAGGATTGTTTTGAGCACTAGATAAGTTAATGTATACAAAGAGTTTGGAAGAACATTTGGCTCATATGTTCTATGGAAGACAGAGAAGCTTCTAGAAGAAATAAGATGAAAGGAAACAATGTAAACAGCTTCTCAATTGATGAGGTTAGGTTTAGCTGGATTTTCATTCTTCCATTTTCCTAATTGCTACCATAATCACATCTTACCTTTAGAGATGTTATTACTAGAATATGTGGAATCTTCTACAACCAAATCTGTTTTGTATCTGGGCCATAAGGACAAGCTAAGTTCTTAGTAATTTGATCTGATTTCCGATCTGTGCCATTGTGTAGCTGTTCTGTGGTAGGCATGATACTAGATTGCCTTTCATTATAATATTTCTTTAATCTTATATAAATTATTTGAAGTAGATTTTAATGTTATTCCATTTTACCAACAATGAAAGTGAGGCTTATGTAAAATATAAGACTTTTTAGTTTTTTACCACACAGAAACCCTCTGGGGTGCCTGGGAGTGTTATTCCCATTTTATAGATGAGAAAACTCAGGCCCAGAGGAATTAAGTTCCTTATCCAAGCTTAAACAGGAAGTACACAGCAGAACTGAGACTTCAACCCAGACAGGCAGACTCTAGCACTGTCCCATGTATTTCTGTGATCAGAAGATTCTTATGTATTTGTTCATAAGAAATTAAAAATTGTCCCCATATGGTAGGCAGGTGGCCTAGATGAGAAGCTAGCCTGACCACTGCAGTGACGGGGTTGCCTTGACTTCCCTTCCAGCTCCCAGACGATGAACACGACCTGTCGGACAGGGAGCTGGAGCTGGAAGACTCTGTGGCTCTGTCGGACCTGCACTGGCAAGACCGCTCTGCAGACAGCGTGCTTTCTCCGCAGCCTTCCTCCAACCCCTCCCTCTCACTTGCTCAGCCCCTCCGGAGCGAGCGGTCTGGACGAGACACCCCAGCTAGTGTGGACTCCATCCCCCTGGAGTGGGATCATGACTATGACCTCAGTCGGGACCTGGAGTCTGCAGTGTCCAGAGGTCTGCCCTCCGAGGATGAAGACAGTCAGGACGACAAAGATTTCTACCTCAGAGGAGCTGTTGGCTTATCAGGTAGGAAAGAACATCTCAGGTGTGCCAGCTTAAAGCAAAGTCAGAGGGAATTAACATTGCCCTGGAATCATGACAGCTATCCAGAATCATTTGCTTCCTTCTCCCACGCCGGGAAATTGTACCTAAGTGAACTCTTAGATATGCATGTGATTATCAAATGCAAAATTTGGTGTGGCCATTGATTTATTCCACATAGATTTATGGTAGTAGGTGACGAGCACTTTTCCAGTTCCTGAGGATACACAATTCCTCTTCTTCTCCCAGAGCTTCTGCTCTCGTGTGGGACACAGGCAAATAAGTGAGAAACCACTGTGTGAAGTGTTCGGTGCTGAGATGGCAGTGTGGTGGCAGGACACACAAGCAGGGGCAACAGAGCCGGGGCCCTGGCTGGGGAGGCTTCGGGGAAGAAACTGAGGAGCTGAGGCAAGAGGGTGAATCGCAGCTGGTC
Organism: Cacajao melanocephalus; assembly: GCA_963573385.1. Classification (NCBI taxonomy): domain Eukaryota; kingdom Metazoa; phylum Chordata; class Mammalia; order Primates; family Pitheciidae; genus Cacajao; species Cacajao melanocephalus. The sequence continues at coordinate 72,039 of CAUYLG010010298.1, read as the reverse complement.
AGGTGGGCTCAGTAGTGCTTACAGGAAGAAAGGAGGGGAAGCCTCCCTGCTTTGTGATTGGCTGGTGCTTTTGATCATCTGCAGTTTGTCTGGAGTGGCAGGCAGGGAATGGACAAAGTGGAGAAGAACCTGGCTGTAACGCAGCCTGTTCACCGTGGTAAAGAGCTTTGGCTCCCATCCTGAAGGTCATGGAGCCACAGCAGGATCTATGGAGGGAGGTGATGGGATCCTCCCCTCTCAGGGATGTGCGTATTTTCATATTGTATCTTTTTGGATACCACAGGGAGGAGGGTGTATTGGGGGTGAGAGTCCAAATAAAACCTTTTACAACCTCAGACAGAGGTAGGATGGTGGCCTGAACTAGGGAAGCAGCACTGGGAAGGGAGAGAATGGGAGAGATGTGAGAAATCACACAGAGAAGACTCCTCCGTAACTCTCAGTCATTGAACTGGGATGCAGGCGATTTTCCCGGCCGGGTATCTTGATGAAAGATGCAGGTGGTCCTAGCCCCTGAGGACCACACTAGGGAAGGAGTGCTGTGGGTGTCACTGGGCAAGGGAAGTGGGGCTGTGAGAGCAGGGAGGGGATGAGCTTGCTTGTGTGCATCCTGATCTTGAGATACTTGCAGAATATCCACATGCAAAAGTCCAGTCATAGATGCACAGGTGTGAAGTGCAGAAGCCGGAAATGCAGATTAGGTAGTTATCCACATGTAAATGGTCATGGTCCTGGAGTGAATGGAGGGGCTCACACAGGAAGAATATGTAAAAGGGAAACAAGAAAGACCACCATCCAAGCCACACATGTGGTGAAGGGATGGACAGAGAAACAGGAACATTGTAAGGAAGGTGAATAAAAATAGAATAAATAGTTGGAGGCTGATTTATGGCACTTGGAAATGCATCTCATACATTCTCTAAAAGGACATCTGGGGGGTTTCTGTTTGGTTCTGATGGTTCACATCAGATTCCCAAAGGATGACACTGTCCTAAAAAGAAAATAATTTATCTCATTTCTATTTTGCTTTTACAGTAGGACCTATTAGTCAGGCATGTGGCATCTGAAGCAGAGCCATCCAAAACTAGCTGCTGGTCAGTTGGGACTGTTGAGCGCTGAAATGGGACTGTGCAAACTGAGATGGATTGTGCATGGAAAATGCACTTACATGAATTTCAGAGACCTAGAACAAAGGAAGAAAATAAAATATTTATAAAAATTATGTTGATTACATGTTACAGTCTCTATCTTTAACACTAAACACTATTTTTAACACTAAAATACAGTGTTAAAATTAATTTTGTGTGTTTCTTTTTACGTTTTTTTTTTTTTTTGAGATGGAGTTTCATTCTTGTTTCCCAGGCTGGAGTGCAATGGCACAGTCTCGGCTCACTGCAACCTCCCAGGTTCAAGTGATTCTCCTGCCTCAGCCTCCTGAGTAGCTGGAACTATAGGTGTGCGCCACAACACCCAGCTAATTTTTGTGTTTTTAGTAGAGATGGGGTTTCTCTGTATTGGTCAGGTTGGTCTCAAACTCCCAACCTCTGGTGATGTGCCTGCCTTGGACTCCTAAAGTGCTGGGATTACGGGTGTGAACCACCGCACCCGGCTCTTCTTACATTTCTAATGTAGCTATGAAACCTTTAAAATTATATATATAGTTCACATAGAAACATATGGGACAGCTCTGCTCTACAGTCTGACTGTCTGGGCTGAAATCTCAGTTCTGCCATGTACTTTCTGTTTAAACTTCGATAAGGAACTTAATTCCCCTGGGCCTCAGGTTTCTCATCTGTAAAATGGGAAAAACACTCCCAGCTACCCTATAGGGTTTCTGTGTGATAAATTTGTTCTTCAACCAGTGCCTGGCTCATAAAAACACTCTCAGTCACTGTGAGTTCTTACGATTCATTTCAGGAAGGCTTTGGTGAGCCTGCACACACTCTCCTCTGTGTGCTCAGGAGCTATGTGTCTAGAACAACTGACTTCCTTTCTTCCCCCTAGGAGAGTTATTTTCCTGCACAAGGGAATTAAGCTTTCCAGAACTTAGCTGTCAACTTAGACTGTGCTTTTTTTGCAGATGTAATGATCCCTGAAAGCCACGAGGCCTATGTAAAACTCACAGAAAATGCAATCAAAAATACCTCTGGTAGGCACGACAAGCTGGAGCCAGCCTCCCTCCCTCCCCTGTATAACAAGCCTTCTCTCTTAGCACATCTGCTGTATCTCTCACAGCTTTGTGGCTCTAGCATGTTAAGGCACAGCCTTCCTCTCCTACTGCTATATTAGAAAAAATGGCTGGTTAAATCCACACCAAGAATAAGATTTCAATAATCAAGTGGAACAAAATAGCTTCTCAAGTTGTTAAATGGTAATTGGTCTCATTAAGTATAGACCTCTCATGCCCATTAACTGCAGAAAATATAAGAAGGAAACCCCAGTCATCAGCCTCTGTGCCGTAGTATTCTACGTGGTGTGGTAACTTCAGCTTCACTGCATGTAGACCTACCTGTGGCTAGAGGGTCAGAGTGCAGGCCCTGGTCCCAAATCCGCCAGCCTGCATGAGTGACCTTGGCCACATCCACCACTTCATCCTCCTCATCTCAGGAATCCCATATGAGACAAGGGGTGAGATCAGATTTCAGCTCAAAAAGAATGTGTAATTTTAATTTCAGAAGTCTTATAAATAATTTGAAATGAAAAATGTATTCCATGGTATCTTGAGCCATAGATTTTCCTTTTAAGGACAGAACTATTCCTGAAACAAGAAGAATTCAAGTAAGAAAAGTGGAACCAGTTTTTTTAGTGTTGTGTTAGACAAACTGTAGTTCAGGAGTTGAGGATCAGTGACGTGGGATGTCGGGGAAGAATAGTCTGAATACAGTCATGTGATACTGAATCATGGAGTTACTAGTTTACACTTCAGTTTTGAAGAAAAGCAAAAAGACAGAAAGCAGAGTAACATTACTCAGAGAGTGATTCTCAGTGAGAGACCTCTCCTAGATGTATTTAGAAGGCGTTTTTTAGAAATCAGTAACTTTAATAAGCCTTACTAATATTTTTTCTGCTTTCAGCCCATGTTAGCTTCACTCTGATGATCAAATGTTCTTGTGTAGTTTAGACTTTGATACACACACACACACACACACGACTATGATTTTACAAAGAAATGTTACAACTGTGAGAGAATGAGCCAGAATTCTAGGCTTTGAGTAAGAACCTGCCTAGATGGAAATGCTAGAATCTTAGCTTTCTCCTGGTTTTGCTTTAGATCTTAGATAAAAGCAAGTTGTTGCTAGTTTGATATCTCCATATATATCTATTCTGAGGTACCTTTTTCTTAATGAATGAAGTTATCCCTTAAGTAAATGATGCAGCAACCCAAGCCTTCCATGACACTGTCTTCCCCTGAGGTGCACAAAGAAAAATCAGAGGGAGGATCTTCCCCTGCTCATTAAGTGACAGCAGAAAGAACATGAGAAAAAAAAACAGCTTTCTCCTTGCTGAGAAGCAGTAGATACCATTGCAGATTTTTAGAAAGGCCTTCCATATTGACAACATTCAGATGATGAGGGATTCAGCTGGAAGAGGGACAGGCTCCTGAAGCTATTCAAAACTGACTGGAGAGCTGTTTTGCAACGTCCAAGCTGCTAGGGCTCTCAAACACCTTCATCAGTTTGGCCATTTTAATGTCTAACCCACCAGCACGATGGTACTAAATTTGCTTTGTAGTTACCCTCACCTGCCGTTTCTATGCTGCTGTAACTGAAACCATTTCTGAAACTTCTCCTTGAATATCAAGCTTTAAATAAGTCCAATAGTTTGTCCGGTAAAGATTTTTATGGTTGCTACTGCAGGGGACCACAGTGCCCTAGAGTCACAGATCCGACAGCTGGGCAGAGCCCTGGATGAGAGCCGCTTTCAGATACAGCAAACCGAAAATATCATTCGCAGCAAAACTCCCACGGGGCCGGAGCTAGACACCAGCTACAAAGGCTACGTAAGTATCCTGGCCATCCGGATCCTGACCTGTAGGAAACCACAGTTCTGTGACAAAGAACAGTTCGTCTGTAGCACGAGGGCTTTATGTGTTCTCTAAATACCATGCTGCCCTTGAACTCATGAATATGGATGTACAAAGCCAAGCCCTGTTATTAAGTTACGATTTGAGTAGAACTTGTTTGGGTTTAGGGCCACAAACCTATTGTAATGACAAACCTGTCCCTTTACACCGAGCACTGAGGGAGGTCTTTTTCATGGACAGCAACAAAATACTTTGGCTCCCAAAAGTCATTAGGCATTTCTCCAAATTCAACTAATAATTTTTGGACCAAGGTTATCCTTGGAGCAGTAGATTTTAGCTAATAGATTACTAACATGCAGTTTTTTTGTGAATGACCTTGGGGATGTTTTTCCCTTCTGTTTTTAGTATGCTCAGTTCTAACAAGAGGGAGTTGGGGAAAAGAGAACAAGGCATTGGCTATTCCACCAGTTCTAGCTATGCAGCTATTAGCTATATATGATATAGTCTATCAGAGCGTGATTTGCCCTACTTGAGTTACTGACCCGATAATTTTTCTCTGATAACTACCTGTTTTTCTATGCATACTTAAGGAGGAGAATTTTAAAGCCAGTCTCTTCCCTGCCTCGTGTCTTCTTTCACATCCAAAAGACTGCTTAGTATAAAGAAAGAAAAATGAATTTCTCCAAAGCTAGTCACAACTCACCTCTTCTACTTTTTGAAATTGGGGAAGAGAACTGTTCTAGCTATATATGTTGATTTTATTATCTACACCATGACAGGGAGCAGTCAGTCATGAGTTTGTTTCCTGTTCAGTTTGGCCTATTATACCGACTTCTATTATAGTGAAACCACTTCTTAAAAATACATATGATATAGTTTTGTGATAATCATGCTGACATCACTGGGATTACACTTAACCTCAGCCAAAAGTAATCAAAGTAACTTAATGGCCTTGTGATTTCTTAAAGGCTTTATGGTAAAGTACAGCAGGAATATCTTGAAATGATTGGTTTTTTAATCTTTAAATACTGTATGTGATATTAAAAATGAATTGGGAAGCTTTTCTTTGACTTTAGAATGCAGTCCCTTGATACCTATTAAACATTGCTTACATTTTTAAATAAAACAGCTGGCTTTGCTAGTGCTCTATAATTTTAAGTATTTTAATTATTTAATGCAAGAAAGTTCCCATGAGATTTGTGGTAACATTATCGTTCCCACATTTCAATTTAAGAAAGAGAAAGAGGGAGCAACTTGCCAAAAGTTATATACTGCATTGCCAGCTGAGGGCTCTGAGTTTTAAATCGCAGATTGGTTTAATCTGTTTTGATTCATGAATCTTAAAGAAACTTCAAGGACTTCTCACGCAAAGTCACGGATGCAAAGTCTATTTTTAAGGCATTGCTTTTTGTATATGTGAATGTATCACTAGTTTAAAAGGCATGTTTTTGAACTTTGCTTATTTAAGTTTTTTTTTAAGACACAAGGTCTCACACTCTGTTACCCAGGCTCTAGTGCAGTGTCAGGATCTTTGCTCACTGCGTGCAGCTGAATTCCTGGACTCAAGCAACCTTCTCACCTTAACACCCTGAATAGCTGGGACTACAGGTGCTCACCACCATGCCTGGCTAATTTTTGAAATATTTTATAGAGGCAGGGTCTCGCTGTGTTGCCCAGGCTGGTCACAAACTCCTAGGCTCAAGTGATCTTCCCATCTTGGCCCCCAAAGTGCTGGGATTAGAAGCGAGAGCCACTGTGCCCAACCTAGCTTTATTTTTTCTTTTTTATTTTTTTAAGACTGGACCTCACTCTGTCAGAGAGGCTGCAGTGCAGTAGTACAATCATGGCTCACTGCAGCCTGGATCCCCTGGACTGAGGTGATCCACCTCAGCCTCCCAGGTAGCTAAGACTACAGATGCACACCACCATGCCCAGCTATTTTTTGTATTTTATGTAGAGACAGGGTTTTGCCATGTTCCCCAGGCTGTCGCAAACTCCTGAGTTCAAACAATCCATCTTCCTTGGCCTCTCAAAGTGCTGAGATCACAGGCTTGAGCCACCACACGCGGCTGTCTTGGCTTATTTTTAGCAGGGTGACACAGAGGACCCAAACACAGCGCTTCACTTGCTGAGAAACTACTAAGATATTTTTCCCCAGAAGCTTTTGTACTCACGAAGATTTGGGTGACAGGGGCCGGTTGTTTATGTCTGAACAGATGAAACTGCTGGGCGAATGCAGTGGCAGTATAGACTCCGTCAAGAGACTGGAGCACAAACTGAAGGAGGAAGAGGAGAGCCTTCCTGGCTTTGTGAACCTGCATAGTACCGAAACCCAAATGGCTGGTGAGTGCATAGCGCCCAGTTCCAGAAACAGTGAATGAAATAGAAGACCTGGAAGTACTTCGTGAACAGCCAAGTTCCACTGAGGCTGCTTGGCCCTCTTCTACACTATCTTATCCTGAGAACTTCATTCTAAGTTATTTGTAACAGTGTCCTTTGACAGTGAGGAGAATGATGCGTGCCATCATGGTCATTTTGCCCATGTTTCATTTATTATTATTATTTTTTTTTTTTGAGACAGAGTCTCACTCTGTCAGCAGGCTGGAGTGCAGTGGCGCAATCTCAGCTCACTGCAACCTCCATCTTCTGGATTCAAACAATTCTCCTGCCTCAACCTCCTGAGTAGCTAGGATGACGGGTACACACCACCATACCACGCTAATTTTTTTTGTATTTTTAGTAGAGACGGGGTTTCACCATATTGGCCAGGATGGTCTTGAACTCCTGACCTCATGATCTGTGTGCCTTGGCCTCCCATAGTGCTGGAATTACAGGCATGAGCCACCGTGCCACCGCACCTTATTATTACTATTTTTAATATTGAGATGAGGTGTCACTGTGTTGCCCAGGCTCAACTCCAGCTCCTGAGCTCAAGTAATCCTCCCGCCTCCCCTCGAGGAGCTGGGATTACAGGCACTCACTGCCACCCCACCTCTCATGTTCCAATTATTTTAATGCCCTGTCTCTCACATATTTCATCAGGCATGTTTTATGTGTGTGCTCAGAGCCCTATTTTAGAAGGGATCCAGGAATTGAATGATACTTCATGCACATGACTGCTTATTACTTTGTAAAGCTCTTTGCAGTGTTAACTCCCATGTAGCTGACTTTTTTGCTTCATTATTATCAGAAACACAAATAGAAAAAACACAGCCATTGTACCCATGCAACTGTTATTTCTGGACGACAACAACAAAAATGCCCAGTGGAATTATTTTCTTTCTGTTGCTATTTAAAGTTAGCTGCCAACCTATGTTTAAAGTGTTTCATAAACATCACATGTGAAGGAAAAGAACCTCACTATTCTATGCATGTCTTGCCAGGTGTGATTGACCGATGGGAGCTTCTCCAGGCCCAGGCACTGAGCAAGGAGTTGAGGATGAAGCAGAACCTCCAGAAGTGGCAGCAGTTTAACTCGGACTTGAACAGCATCTGGGCCTGGTTGGGGGACACAGAGGAGGAGCTGGAGCATCTCCAGCATCTGGAGCTCAGCACTGACATTCAGACCATTGAACTCCAGATCAAAAAGCTCAAGGTAGCTCCCCTTGCCTTTCCTACGGCAGACAAACAGTGTCACTGCATGACTGACAGTGCAGATGGCACCTCTAGCTCGAGCTGCTCTTACACAGCAGCAGAAAAGGGATCTAACAAAAATGAGTGAGAATGCTCTCCTCACCTCCAGCCAGCCCAAATCCCTGTGTTCCAAAGATGGTTTTCAAAGGCAGAAAATGGACCATGCTATAGAACTATCCACCATGTAAATAATCACACATGATCTAACAAATTGATATTTTAAGAAATGTCCAATTAAAGTTTCATGAAGCATCCAGGTACCTCTGGGACCTATGAGAACTCTTTTTAACAGAAATACAGAATGACCAGGGTGCTGCAGGTCTATACCTAGAGCTAGAGAGAAATCCTCTCCAAAACTGTATCTGCATGAATTTGTGAGGGACGTAATGAAATTATCTGACCTTAAGTAATGAAACTTTTGAAATTGATTACAGTAGTAGTAGAAGCAATTTTTGCTGTAATAAATAAAACTCTAGAGTAATTGTGGTAAAACACCTGGCATCTGCATTTGATTTTGGTTTGGCCTGCGTGGATATAGAACACAAGATAACTTCCCTTACTTAACTTAGCTCTAGATCTTAAAATTCTCCTTAACCCAGCTACTAAAATGTATTAATATATGGAGACTGTTGTGAGCATCTGACGAACTGAGAGCTCAGTTCCTTTTTAAAACCCATCAGTACTTGTTTGTTCCTGTTTGGACAGCATTAAGATGTGCTTCTCCTCAAAATGTAGCTACCCAGGCTCCCCAGGATCGGGATAAGGAATGAATTGTGTGCTACTTTTGTATTTCTGTGGTTTTAATATATGCTTTTTATTTTGGGTTGATGTTTTTGTGGCTTGCTTTTAGTGATTGTGTGATTTTGTTTTAATTTTTTTTTTTTTTTTGAGACCAAGTTTTACTCTATTACCCAGGTTGGAGTACAGTGGTGCAATCTCGGTTCACTGTAACCTCTGTCTCTTGGGTTCAAGCAATTCTCCTGCCTCAGCCTCTTGAGTAGCTGGGACTACAAGCATGCACCATCATGCCTAGCTATTTTTTGTATTTTTAGTAGAGACAAGGTTTTGCCATGTTGGCCAGGCTGGTCTTCAACTCCTGACCTCAGGTAATCTGCTGGCCTCGGCCTCCCAAATTGCTGGGATTACGGGCACAAGCCACCATGCCCAGCTTGTTATAATTTTCAAACATAGAAAACCTCAAACAAGAGAAATTAATCTTCCCCCAGGTGCTCCAAAAGATGCGTCTTTATAGAAAGTCCTCTACACCATCCCATGAATTTCAGGACAAAGTACCACATGAGAGATTTACAGTATCTGAATTATGAAATGCATTTTTCTCTAAAGTCCCCAAATTGCTGTAGTAAGGCAGTGTTGCATTAGAATCAGATTCCTTGAAGAGTTGATGAAGCAAATGTTGGCCAGGGTCTGAGACCTCGGAGAGATTAGAGTAGGGAAAAAAGACTTGAAAGTGATCCTGCATAACAAGAAAAAGACACTCTCTTTTGTACCTTCTCCTGATCCTTCCTGTCAATATTTTCTCTGAATAAATCTGTGGAATAACTAAGTATTTTCCACAGTGTCTCTTCATCCCATGTTGTCTGTGTGGTTGAATCTATTCTACAATATGTTAAGAACCTATTGAAAAGTGAAAAATCAAGACAGATTGAGAACATAGCAGGACTAGCGAGAAATGATTTTAAAATGCAGCCTAGGTCATTGTGACTTCCAGGATCTCTCACCCTAACTGGATTGGGGGATTTTAAACAGTACCCTGATACTCAGTTACTAATACAGACTCCTGTGCTCAAGTTCGTGGAATTGAGCACTGGATGTTTTGGAAATGCGCAAAGCCAAAAATCAGTCACCTGGTTGTTGTGAAATCAAACCCAACTGCTTAGCTCATGAAACACCCAATTCATTCTCCCTACATTTCACATCAGTGTCGCTTGTGACACAGGCAGTATTCTCAGCCTGTGGCCCACTGAGCCTACAGATTCAGGACATCTGGAGCCCAGGGCCCTGGAATCTGTTTTCTTTGCTTCATTCTTATGCCCACAAATTTGAGTTTTACTGTGGTTGAACCTCTGTACAGAGTGTGCAATCAATCATACTCCTCAGCCCACTGCCCAGGGTTATTGTTTCCTGCAAGGCTCCTCTTCTCTTTATTCCTCCTCCCTGCACCCCCTAGCCTGGCTGAACTGTATGTTCCCATTTTATTTTCAAAATGGTAGCTATTCTGAAATAGTTAGCAGGCATTCTCTGTTCAGAACTATTCTTTAAAAATGTGGATTTGTGTGTGTACACATATTGAGGCTGTTGTGTTACATGTAATGTTCGGTTTCTGACTTTTTCACTCTACATCCTGTTTTCTTAAAATTCATCCATGTTGTTAAGTACTCATCTAATTCATTTCTTCCAACTGCCGTACAGTCCTCACTGGTGTGCACCCACTGTCTTTTACCTAGCCATCCTGCTAAGGCCAGTTTTAATTAACGGATCTTTTCATTTGGGTGAAACATTTTCAAGGGAAAATATCTTTGTCATTATTGTCCTTGTTTGATTGTCCTTTTTGTTCTTTTCAGGAGCTCCAGAAGGCAGTGGACCACCGCAAAGCCATCATCCTCTCCATCAATCTCTGCAGCCCCGAGTTCACCCAGGCTGAGAGCAAGGAGAGCCAGGACCTACAGGATCGCTTGTCGCAGATGAATGGGCGCTGGGACCGAGTGTGCTCTCTGCTGGAGGAGTGGCGGGGCCTGCTGCAGGATGCCCTGATGCAATGCCAGGTCTGTAGAGCTTTGGGCAAGAGGTGACTCAGAGCCAGACACTAGCAATTTAGCTGAGTGTGTGACTCGATGTATCATGGTTTCCAGAGGGATGCAGTTGCCCCCTAAAATCAGTATTTCAGTGAGGTAACCTTGTGCCCAAACTTTTCATTTTACTGGAGCATTTCTACATGTGACCATGTTCAAAATCTCTAGATCCTGTCTTCTGTCCAGATGAGAAGAGACTATTCCTCATGTTTATCTCAGTCCCAACGTTTCTTCTATGACTCATTCATTTATTTCCTTTATTTATTCAACAGATATTTACTGGGCAAGTAGACAGACCTTTCTTGAACATCAAAGTGAGCATTACAACATTTGTCCATCCATTCATACTGTAATTATTCGTTGGGTGTTCATTGTGTGGCAGATGTGGTGCTAAACCATTAGAAACAGCATGGCCTCTGCTTTTGTTGGGGAGGACAAGATCAATTAAATGCAAGTAAATAATTAAATGAGCTACTTACAGACGCAGATGATAAAAGTAACTGAGAAAAGCCACTTTGAGAGGGTAGTCAGGGAATTTATTTGGCTCTTTGAGCTAACATTGGAAGGGTGTTGCTATGAAGGTGATATAACGAATGGAAAGTCCCAGAAGCAGGAAAGGACTTAGTTTCTTTAGGAACAGAAAAAAGGCCACTGTGACCAGAGTGTAGTCAGTGAGCCGAGCCAGGGAGTGATAAGGAAGACTGAGGAGGTTGTAGGTCCTCAGATGGCTTTGTAGGTCCAGGCCAGGAGATTGGATCATATTCTGAGCACGATGAAAGCCTTGGAAGCATTTGAAACCTGCTCTCCAGGTTTATACGTGCCCCAAGACTAATAGTTCCTTGAAAGCAGCTACCTAAACTGCTGTTTCACCTCTGCACTCACTCCTAGTATACTGCCTTATATTTAGGAGATCTTTAGTAAATGTATGTTGAATAAATAAATGGATGAATAAATGAGTGACTAAATGAATGAATGAAGGGGATATGAGATTCAGCCAAGGTAAGCCTTAAAAGACGGAAAGATTTGAATACACAGAGAAGAGAGGGCAGCAGAGTTGCTTCCTTCTAAACTGTATAATAGCACTACTCTTTTTTCAGAAATTAAGTATTTTGATGCCAATTTTTCTTTTGTCTAAATTTTCCTCCAAGTAATAAATTAGATGCTTTTGGTAAGAACATGAACTCACAATCAGGTCGTTACAATAGCACCAGTGCCTTCTTCAGAAAGGAGTTGCATGTATGTTCTTAAAATCAACGTATGTTTGCTAATAGTGGCAGTCGAAAGACATTTAAGTTGTGAGAGAAAGAAAAATATATGATCTACAGTTACTTAAGACTGTTTTCTGTAGGGTTTCCATGAAATGAGCCATGGTTTGCTTCTTATGCTGGAGAACATTGACAGAAGGAAAAATGAAATTGTCCCTATTGATCCTAACCTTGATGCAGAGGTACTTCAGGACCATCACAAACAGCTTATGGTAAGAAGTGTGAACTCTGGCAGCCTCTAGTTTGTTTTTTAGCAGGGTTGCATTTCATTTACAGAAAATGAATATAAGTGTTAAGTGTCTTTTTTAACCTTTTGCATTATAGTCTCTATTTTACACTTTTTACACTCCCTGTGGTTTCCAATCTTTGTAAAGCAAACATGTACATGGAAGATGATATCTGCTAGCTTTAGAATCTGGTTCTAAAGTCATTGCTCAGTTGTAAAAATCGTAGTGTCCTGAATCAGTCTTAATTAGCTTGTGTTATTTATTAAGGCAGCTTAATTTAAACTTTATGTTACATCTATGGCGCAAAAGTGTATTTGGTGGCTTATAGTAAAAGGCCATTAAAATATTAGAATAGAATGAGACAATGAAGTCTTTTATTTGTTGGTTTGTTGTTGTTGTTGTTGTTTTTGAGATGGAGTCTCACTCTGTCACCCAGGGTGGAGTGCAGTGGCGTGATTTCAGCTCACTGGAACACCCATCTCCGGGGTTGGAGCAATTCTCCTGCCTCAGCCTCCCGAGCAGCTGGGACTACAGGTGTGCGCCACCACTCCTCACTCATTTTTTGTATTTTTAGTAGAGACAGGGTTTCACAATGTTGGCCAGGCTGGTCTCAAACTCCTGACCTCAGGTGATCCGCCCGCCTCAGCCTCCGTAAGTGCTGGGATTACAGGTGTGAGCCACCATGCACAGCCAAGTCTTTTTAAGAGGAGTTAAATATACCAAATTAGACATGAACTTTAGCGTCAAGTTTTCTGAAAGCTAAAACAAAATGGGAAACAATGAGTAAACTTACTTTCATCATCTGACAAAAACAAAAACATACCATTTCTCGAGGAAGGAGAAACTTTTTCTGGCACCAAATACAAAAGGAAATTAACTGGTAGACTCTTACACAAGGATCTTTGGACAATATAATGTACAGTGTATTTAAGTGATTTTATAGAAGATAAGGAATTATATTTGAGTTCCATTAGAAGAAAATGCTGTGCACTTTATAGCTTTCTGTATTTTTAAAATGTTATGCTTTAACATTTAACATTCACCTAAACTACAGAATTGGTACCTTTTAATTCATTGCCATAATAGTCTTAGAAATCTAGAGGAAATAGCTACAGAAGTGCATTTTACTTCACTTTGACCTCTGGCATTAAGCTATGAATGATGAATGACCCCTTTTTTTTTTTTTTAATCTTGTCTAGATATCAGAGGATACCTAGACATACTTCTGTTTTGCTATACTTAATGTTGTACTTTTCTGTTTAAAAGACTACCTTATATCTCACTTGCATGCTAATCTATATTTTAAGTACTTTTATATATACATTAACCAATTTGAACCTTCCAATAATACTGTGGACCAGGCATCAAATCAAACTGAGATCAGAAAGGGTGAGCGGTCTTAGAGAATATATTTGGCAGAGGCAGGATTAGAACTCAGGCCATGGGCTGCTGCATCCTTAGTGTGTGAGCTCCACGTTTGGTGCTCAGGTATAATTTCCTACCAAGTGAAGGTGATCTCATTCTGCACTTTTGGAACTTTTGCCAATTACAAATATGCTTAGAAATATTATTTATTTTGGTATGCATAGCAAATAAGGCGTGAGCTGTTGGAATCCCAGCTCAGAGTAGCGTCATTGCAAGACATGTCTTGCCAACTGCTGGTGAATGCTGAAGGAGCAGACTGTTTAGAAGCCAAAGAAAAAGTCCATGTTATTGGAAATCGGCTCAAACTTCTCCTGAAGGAGGTCAGTCGTCATATCAAGGAACTGGAGAAGTTATTAGACGTGTCAAGTAGTCAGCAGGTAAGCTCTAAACAGACATCATCGTGTAGCATTCCTTACTGGAAACCAAAGAAGCATCATCTTCATCATTTTAGAAAGACTTTGAATATAGTACTTGTCAGAATGGAGTGTCTCCTCTCAGTCACAGCACTTACAAGTCCTATCTCAAAAAAAAAAAAAAAAAAAAGCAGCCACATAAACTTTTATAACAGGACACTGCTTTGATTCTGTTAAATCCAAAAGCTCTGTTGTCATTGTTACTAATGCTATTACCACAACTGCTGTGGCATTTTTTTTTCACCTGTTTAAGAATTTACACATTTCAGTTACACAGCCGTGGTAGAGCAAACCAATTGTTATATCTGAGTTTTGTATTTAATCCCTCTAAGGCATGACCTCTCCATTAGGTGTACAGTAAAAAACGTAAAAAATGAACCTCTGCTCATTTAATTTTTTATGTTTTTCTCTAAAATCGACTGCATTGTGGCATTATTGGTTTTGAGAAATGCATTTGCAGGTATGGCGACGCTTGGTAAGATTTCAACCTTTCCGTTGTGAAATCCTGTCATGAACACACACTTTGCCCTGCTGTAAGCACGCAAAAGAACAATCCACGCTGAATAGCAGCAGCTCCAAAAATAATAAAGTCTCTGTAATGCTAAAAGGCAGACTCCTGGTTGACTGTCTTTTTTTCTAACTGGAATATGTTGATTTCTCTTTGGCCTGAGGGGCCAGCAGGCTCCACGGCAGACTTCTTCCCCTCCCAAGCCATTATCAACTCATTCACATCCATGTCTCCAAGAAATAATAAAGCTCTAAGTGAAACATAGCAATAACAAAATCAGAGCTATATTTTTCAGAAGGGCCAAACAGACAGCTAGGAAATCCCAACACACTGGAAGAATTTAGTCCTGTTCTTCTTGTAGCTGTCTGATTCCATTTTTCCCAAGGAGTGGTTTGATTTTTGTGGTGGAGACACAGGGGTGGATGGAGATGGAGTGGGAAGCAGCATGGTGCAACACAGCGCCCCCGTGGGGCTGGGAGACGAAGTTGTTAAAAGACTCTTTCTCCCACATAGGATTTGTCTTCCTGGTCCTCTGCTGATGAACTGGACACCTCGGGGTCTGTGAGTCCCACATCAGGAAGGAGCACCCCAAACAGACAGAAAACGGTAACTTTACACTGGTCGTTTTCCCATAGGAGGGAACGCTGGGGGAGTGACGTATTTGCACCCACCACAGGGTTCACAGGCAGGCGTCCCCTCCCGACAAGGGCTGTCACACAGGGTAGTTTGCTTCCTCCGCCCTGCCACATGCCCTCCCAGCATGCGCTCAGGAATGGAAAAGAGCGATTCTGGTTTTCAAAAGAATCAGGACTCAATGTGTGGCTGGTATGCAGGGAGAACATTTATTTTTCTTGCTCAAATAAGAAAATGGCTAGAATGGTGCCCATTTGTCCCTTTGGTGGCTCCTTTCTTCAAGCCACGGCTGCCACGACTGTCTTAAAAGGTAGGCTGCCACCTGCAGGAGTGCCTTGGCCGGAGGTGCACAGAACCGTGAACGCCTGTGAGCCATTGACTCGTTAAGGCAAGTTGAGGTTCTGTTGACGCTCAGGCTAAGCCACTAAGCCGCTTTTGGGTGGTGGTCCTGAAGGTCTGTGGCAATCATGCCGCCCCTAAAATGGCAACAACTCACCCGCAGGCCTTGGTGGGGGCTGCCTCACTGAACACAAAGGATGAAAGGACAAATTCGGCCCCTGCTACCCTCTATGCCTTGATTTCTCTGTGTAATTAGAAGCTTGTTTTTTGTTTTGTTATATATTTTTGTCTAGCTTTATGATTATATTCATTCCATTTTTGCCTTAGTTTTTAGAAGTTTTGATTTCATTTGACTTTTTTTTTTTGTTATAAACATTTATATTCTAAGCTGATAAATGTATTATCTTTTTTAGGATTTTTTTTTTTTTACTACATTCACTAGTTTCCTATACATTCTAGTATAAGAATGTGAAGGAATACTGGCTTTTCAAGTCAAATTTTAACCTTTCTTTAACTGGAATATTTAAGTTGAGCTTTATCACTACAAAGACCAATCTCATTTTGCCATTGTTAATTTTTACGGGCCAAGAATGTTGACACTGTTTCAGTATTCTAAAAGATGAAAAAAATACGTAAAATATCTTTGAAATCCATGGTGTGTAATAGGGTATTTTATATTTATTGTAAGTAAATATACACGTTGTTTCTACCATGAAAAGTCAGGAGAAATCTGCCCACCATAGTGTGGACTCCAGAATCCCCTCTTATGTTTTATCCGTGGCTAGTCACATAGATGTAAATTTATTTCACTTCTTCAACAAAAGAAAAGCCAGTTTCCTTAATTAATGGGTACTGATCATTTCATTTGATTTATTTTTCCTTTGCTGCACTTTTAGTTTGATTTTCATTAGTAGCTTGTCTTTATTTGCCTGGACTGAACATTCTTCTTTCTTTACCCCCTGTTCATTGCAAACAGCCACGAGGCAAGTGTAGTCTCTCACAGCCTGGACCCTCTGTCAGCAGTCCACATAGCAGGTACCTCATTCTCCTGGTTTCCACACTGTTCTAGAATCCCAAGAGGATGATGAAAATTGTCCATGACTTAGGTAGGCCTATATCTGGTCTGCCTCAGGGTAGTTGGGAAATTACTCATTTCAGTCCACACCCTTTCCTCATAAACTGAAAGAGATGTTTCTAAATGAAATGTCCAAGTAAATTTCGGAGCATAAAATATTTAGACTCCATGAAAATTCTGTTTGTCTCAACATAGCCCATCTGGTACTTTTCACCAAATTGTCAATAAGGATTTGATGACAACTGGTGGCACCACGGCCATTTGATTCATGGCAGACTTTTATCATCCTCTTTATTTCTAGAGTTTACAATAAGACAGGTAATCGATCAGTGAATTTTTTACCATTCACAGAACCCAAAAATCTGAATAAAATATACTAACATCCCCAGCTTTTTATTTTCTTTTCATGTTTTATCCAGATTGTGGGTTTTGAATTCTCAAAATGGCAAGTCCTAATTTGGTGTTCATTGAAAATTTATAAGCATCTTCTCTTTCCTGCTTATCCTAAAACCTCCCTTCAGCCAGCACACCCAGCCACTCACTTTCTGGGCACTTGGCAAGCTCTCTCACTCTGGAACCTGCAGCAGCCAGTGCCCCTGCCCAGTCACTTCCCCAGAGCAACTCTCAGCTGCCGCTCTGCTCCGTGCCTCCTGCCTGGCCTCCCGCAGTTAGCAGTGCTTTGCCTTCTTTTGTGTTGTTGGTGTGGTGTCCTGTGATCCTCTGCTCCTCCACTGATCAGTTCAAGTTTCCCCAGACAATGTTCTAAAAAATGAAAACACTGTCCTCGGAGGTGGTTTTAATTCCAATCCCTAGCAATTCACTGTTAAAGTAGCTTGCCCCTCTGGAAGCTTATCGCCACTGAGCAGGAATCTGAATTCCTGGAAGGAGGGTGGGGAGGAGGAAATGGAGAGCTGTAAACAACCCCTGAGTAATAATTTTAGCTTTCCAGCTGTGCAGAAGGGACTGGCTCTTTCGTTTGGTCCTTCCCACTCGGCTGAAGTAATGCAGAACGTATTTTCATATGTTCTCTGGTTTTAAACCTCCCTTTGCTGTTTCTTTTTCTTTTCTTTTCCTTTGATTTGGTTTGAAGACAATTTTTTGAGTTTTTTTTCCTATCCTAAACAGGATAGCAATAATAAAATATGGAGAAGAACTCATGGGGACTTTTGAAGATAATGATGAGCATCCGCAGATGCTCTGAGGTTTGCTCAGCCCCCTCTAAGGAGAGACAGTTTCTCTTAGACAGATCGTTGTGTTATATAGTCCATCTTTTCTCCACAAATTGTTGATGTGCCATGAACAGAGGTGAAGAATATCCTCATAGCATTCCTTTGAGGATACCAGAGATCAGTTCTTTGGTTGATACAAATGAAAGTGATCAGAAGGGGGAAAGCTCTTATGTCATGATGCAACGCCGATAGCAATCACTCTTCGGTTCCCAAATATTGCATCTGTCTGCCACCCCCACCCCATTGTTTCAGGCAGCCACATAAATCTTTTGAAAATGCCAAAGGCATCGTTTCTTAGGGCAGCAAGTGCTTCCTCATGCCTCCTAACAGGGCTTTGCAGCTGGGACAGCCGCACTCTCACTACGAAACTCGCAAGGCGCCTTTTAGCTCTGCTCTGTCCAGCACAGTTGATTAACATCTTTCTGAGCATTCAGCACAGTGTGTTCACTTTGCTACTCAGGTGGGACTGAAAGATAAATAATCTTCACCTGAATGGCAAACATCATCAAACACCTTCGCAGACAGGTTGTGGTTGAACATTCTTGGGCCTCGTTACCCTCGGCACCTCTGTTTGGGGCACACCCAATCCCGACAAGGAAAGGCAGAGTCTGCTGGGGAAGAATGAATTTCATCCACAGTCCTGGCTGTCACGGTGTTCCTTTACATTGAGACTTGAGATATCTTGCGTTTGATCTTGCACTGGTCCAGCAAATTGGAAAAGTTATTGTAGAAGCACAAAGAGTTTAGAATGTTGTTCCCAGCGGTCTGCAGTGGGAAATTTTTAGATATGCATTCTTCCTGAGAGGAGAAAGAGACTAAGTTGGAAGAAGCTGAGGAGTATTAGTTTGAAGGGAGGAGTTACTCTTGTGGTTTCTTTGTTGTTGTTTAAAGTCAGATGAATGTTATACTAGCCTGTTACATATTTCAATTTGATTTGATGGTGGTGATTGTGTATCTTCATATAGTACTTTAAACCTACATATGATTTGATGCCAATAGTTACTGAACACCTACTAAATTTCGGCCCTGGGCCTACAAAAATAATTCAATATGATTTCTACCATTAAAAGGCTTGCAGCATATCAGTATCTAGAGATTCCCTAGATCATTATAAGGAGCTTCCCAGAACCTCTTAAAATTAGAAACATAAAATTCTGTGCATACATTCGTAATAACCATATTTGTGATTTTTATTTGAGGTTAAACACACTCTAGAGCATGCTTTCAAAGCAATGCTTATGATGAACTAGCTGGTACTTTTTCCCTACATCTGACTTAAAATTTTCTAACCTTATCACCATTAATTCTGCAAAAGTCTACTGCAACTGAGTTGAAATTGGCAACTAGCAAAAGTTCACTGCAATTTCCAGCGAGGCAAAGGAATAATTGCTCTGTAGTCTGGATGAAGCAAATTGATGACCACATTCTAAAGCTTAGAATTGTAAAACGCAAAATTGCCGTGGACACCTTAAGTCTCTGGCACCTTCTTTACAGAGAACTAAGATGGAATAAGAAGTGACAAATGACTGGCTGAAACACTGAAAGGGAGGAAAAACAGGCCTCGTTTAAAAATGTATTGAAATTAATCAGATATATTTAAGCAAGGGCAGTGGGTTTTTTTGTTTGTTTGTTTGTTTGTTTTTTGCATGTACACTAGGGCCTCACTATAAACACTATTCAGCTTCTTGTAGAATTTGTTTTCAAGCCTTTTCTGTCAGATATTTTCTGGGGATCTATTTATTCAAAGCATTCAAAGAGCCTCAGCACAGATCCTCTCCTCTCTAAGAGAGGTTGGTCACCTATGCCCCAAGGACAGCAGTAGGTTGAGGTTCCAATAGGTTTCTCCATTGCTATTTGAGGTAGGCCTTCCCCATGTTTCTAGGGAACAAGACGGGCAATTTGAGAAATTTATCACATCCTTGAAAGCACTATTAATAAATCAGGTATGTTTTCCTGAGAAAAAAGGCTGGATCTAGCCAACTCCTAAGGGTATGAGTCAGCACACTGTTGGTATAATTGTACAGATAATAGTGATAAGTTGCTGACTTTTATTTAGTACTTAATGTGTTTCAATTATTTAGTGCTTAATTGTATACATGTTAAGCATTGTATGTATGTTACCTCATTTAACCCTCACAAGAATCTGATGGCATGGCTATATTCTCAATTTATAGACAAGGACACTGGAGGTTAGAGATGTAAAGATTTAGGATTTGAACCCAGGTCTCCCCTGACTGTAGACCCCACCCTGTTAACCATACCACTCTGCTGAAGGGCTGTTAAATGGTAGAATCCTTCAAACAATGGTTTCAGAGCTGAGGCCACCACAGGCTGCCTCAGGTAGCTTAGGATCAGCAAGAATGTTTGGTTTGAAAGAAAAGAAGACTCGAGTCCTAACTTGATTCTGGAAACTTGTCTTCTGAACCACACATCCAAGAATCACTGGGTTTCAAAGACAAGACACATAAGGGCAGGATCAAGATCACGGAAAATCTAGATATTTCTGCACAATAAATTCCTGTTATGTACTGCCAGTGTTAGCCAGCAAGTAACAAAAGAAATTAGAAGTTTCTGCTCATTTGGCTTTAAATGATGTATGCACAAAGTTAACTCATTTTCATTTCCTTGATTATGTACAATTTTCAAAGTGAGTCACACTGTGTGCATGGCATTCAGGCTTCTCACATCTGTGTGTCTAGTACACTTTCTTTTGAAGGTGTGTTTTTAATTACTACTCCCTCCCTGCCATTCTTCTTCTCCCACAATTGTCTAGGTATTTTGGGACAGGGATGAAACAACTCCTGGGCAACTATTTACCTGGAAATTTGAAGGAGTGAGGGAAGTGAGAAAAATAAATAAAAATTTACTTGTAAAGAATAAGCACATTTTCTGGACAGAGCTGTCTGATATCTCTGTATTGATGACGTTCCTTAAGTAAAGTCACACATTTAATTTTTCTTATAAAAACATAATCTAAACTGGCATCCATGTATATTATAAAGCCAGAGGCAAATGACCAGTGACTAGTCAACAAATTGCCTTTATTCTTTCCCATATCAAATTTCCCACGATTCTTGAAACTTAGGTGATTTTTAGGATAGTAGATGAATACTAAAAGTAACCTTTACCCCAGGACCATTAGCCTCTTGGTACTAAAATCGCTAGAACAAGTTACCTCTGAAGAAGAGGCCACTTTGGGCATGTTGGAATCTGGTAATTACCCCAAGTGGGCAGGCATTTTTCCCAGTGGATAGTTAGGACATTTTCAAGGGCAGCCAGCTGCATAGACAGTCACAGTTCTGTGTGTTCTCTCTGTCCCCATCTCAGCCCATGACTTCTTCCTAGGTTGGCATTATTCAACATTAGAGGTCATACACAAACTAAATTTTAATAAAGAATGCTCTGATGCTGTTAAATATGTCTTGTCCTTCAACAGACTCCAACATAGGAGCCCATATTCTGCAAATGCTGACCCTTTTCATTTTTTGCAGGAGTGAATTAGTCAATGTGCAGCCCTTGTTTTGATCTTGATCTTTGACCTGATTGCACAAAGAAGCTAACAGTTGACAAAGAGGAGCTATTCAGCTCTGTCTGACTGCATTATCCATTTTATGTGTAAACCTTCCCATCACTAAAGTCCTTCAACGTCTCCTAGTGGAAATTAGCTATTTAATGAATAGAAAATGTGGAGCTCTCTTCTGTCTCTCTGTTATAACTCATCTAGCTACAGGTGTTGAGGGCTGGTTGCCAGGGCATATTTTAAAGTCAAGGGAAGGATATTTTGAAGAAAATTTGATCCCCAGTTTGTGGGTAGCTGTCCTATCCTTCTTAAGACACTCTGAGACAAACCATTGAGTCATAAACTGTCAGAGCCAAAACATTTTAGGACATTAATGCACCTCTCATCATTGCAAATGAGAAAACTGAAGGCCAGAGAGACTAATTTACTTGCCCATGGTTATATAACTGCCTCAAAACAAAATGTCCTCACGTCCATACACGGATTTGATGATCTGCAGGATACTGTGAGGCCTTACGACTATAGGCATTTATTTTAGACATGAGGAAACTGCTTGTTTCCAGATATTTTAGGATGCAAACTCAGGATTCTCTTCTTTGCTTCTACATGTGAGATGCCTGTGACATGAATACGACCTGAATTACCGTTATTCATATCACCAACCAACAAAACATTTTACAGCAGAGAGTGTGGCGGGCAGCGATTTGGGAACCCTGAGTTCCTGCTAGGCCTCTTTCTTTAATTGTGGGATTTGGAGCAAGTCATTCACCCTGTCTAGAGAGTCCAGGTTCTGATAGTTAAAATCACAGGGTTGAAATCTGCCACTTGCTGGCTGTGTAAGCTTGAGCCAGTTATTTCACTTCTCTGAGCTTCCTTTCACATCACCTATAAAATGAAGTTAATAAGTACGCACCACAGAGGACTGTTGTGAGGATTAAATGACAGAACCTAACATAAATGCTCAGAGTGCTGCCTAGCAATTAGAAGAGTAAACATGAACTGTCCTTGGCTACTTACCTACAGAATTAGAAGATGAATTGGATGCTCCCTAAACTCAAGAAGTTTCTTTTTCCTTTTCCATTAATAAGGAAGATAACATATTTCTTTTATGTTCTACTGTATTTTCACAAAATATACTTTTTTTTTCTTTTCAGCTCATTAGGAATAACTCATTTATCTTAGCACAAGGGCAGTTAATCAGTTTGACCACTAGATGGTGATTGAGCTCTTACGGCTTCTTGGGAGATTATTTACACTGACAACTCAGTAGAAGACATAAAACATAAAACAGGGAAC
Organism: Cacajao melanocephalus; assembly: GCA_963573385.1. Taxonomy (NCBI): domain Eukaryota; kingdom Metazoa; phylum Chordata; class Mammalia; order Primates; family Pitheciidae; genus Cacajao; species Cacajao melanocephalus. The sequence continues at coordinate 49,645 of CAUYLG010010298.1, read as the reverse complement.
TTAAAAGTTGGAAGACCATCTATTCTAATTTGAAGAGGTTAATGAAGAGGTTGGCACATAGAAATGAAGTGAATTGTTCAAAGCTACATTACACTGCCGTTAGTTGTGGACTTCAGAAAAGAACATGCTTTCAATTTAAGCCAGTGATTTGATTTTTCCTTACACCACAAGAATTGTAATAGTAACACTGCATGGTGAGGGCTGCTTGGGGTTTTTGCAGAACGAATCTGTTTGTCTCCCTTTTTTTTTTGAGATAGAGTCTTGCTGTGTCACCCAGGCTGGAGTGCAGTGGTGCTCAGATCCCAGCTCACTGCATCCTCTGCCTCCCGGTTCAAGCGATTCTCCTGCCTCAGCCTCCCAAGTAACTGGGACTACAGGCACACACCACCATGCCCAGCTAGTTTTCATATTTTTACTAGTGACAGGGTTTCACCTTGTCGAACTCCTGGCCTCAAGTGATCCGCTGACCTCAACCTCCCAAAGTGCTGGTATTACACGCATGAGCCACTGCGCCCAGCCCTCTCTCATTTTTCTTTGATGGTTTAATAAAAGAGTTTTGAATAATCCCTCTGTTACATTTTAAGTGGATTCTATCTGTTTTTTATTTTAACATTTATCTACTGTCACTCCTTATACCCCACTGATAAAAGGGTAATCTGTCTTCGAAATTAACAACCAATAGGGGAGCTGCAAACATAGTGCTTTTTTTCTGGGCCAAACCCACAGTTACCAATACAGCATTCCCATGCTCATATTATTCCAGCAGCCTCACATTCAATGTTCCTACCCTTAGTGATATTAAAACCCTTAGGAAATTTATACTAGGTATGAGGGAATGTCTCTTTTGGCTATATCTATTATTTTTGCTCATTCAATGTTGTATGGGTGTAAGTATACACAAAATGCCTGTTGCAAACAACACTTCTTTCTTCATCATTTCTAGTAGTAGCCAAAAAAGGTTAATGGCTGCTCACAAAAAGAAAACAGTAGCACCCAAATCAAAATCCGCTTCCAGACTCTGTATTTTCCAGGCAGTCTTTCTTAGGAATTCTGAAGTCTGTGCTCAATCTCTAAGGCACTGTTTAAAAGGAAGATAAAAGTGAAATAGAAAAGCTTGTCTCTTTGAGTGTAGAGGGGGCTCCAGGATGACAATCCATCCTCCTCAGAAAATGGTGTCCATTTGCCAAAGTCATGACGTTAGTGATAGGATCAGCTAGCATCTACGTCATACAACACCAGACTTCTGTAGACAAACGCCACTGCTGTTCCTTGTTTGTACTGCTTTGGAACCTGCTAATATCAGGGCCTGATGCTGATTCAGTGCAAGATGAAACCAGGGTATGCTCTATGATTAATGAAGCTTTTGTGGGTCTGTGCAAAATGACTAGGACTGTTTTTATTTTTGCTGCATGGATTTTGGCATATCCAGGATGGCTAGATGGGATACTTGGTATGATTCTGAAAGCGACTAATTTTGTTTAACAATGTTCTCGATATTCTTAAAACACAAATGTACTGCATCAAATAGCTACATTTTAATTATTTCAGATCTTAATTTCTGCTGGTAGAATGTATATAGAGCAATTATTTTGTTGATGGAAAATTTTTTACCAAATTAAGGAATAAAAGGAGTAGAATTTGAACTCAATTACTTATGTTTAGTTGACTGACTAAATGTTTATTTCTCATCAGTGCAGTTTCCAGCAACTTCATTTTGTGGTGGGGGATGACCTGGGCACACTGTGGAAGGCCGGCAGCTGATTGCCAGGCTAGGTGTGCTTAGCATGGCCCTTTAGCTTCCAGGAAGGTGCAGAGGCAAAAAGCAACGTCCATCCAACACTGGAGTTATCTGAGTTATTTATGTCCATTCTTCTCTCAGGTCCACAAAAGGTGGCTCCGATTCCTCCCTTTCTGAGCCTGGGCCAGCTCGGTCAGGCCGCACCTTCCTGTTCAGAGTCCTCCGAGCAGCTCTCCCCCTTCAGCTTCTCCTGCTGCTCCTGATCGGGCTCGCCTGCCTTGTACCAATGTCAGAGGAAGACTACAGCTGTGCCCTCTCCAACAACTTTGCCCGGTCATTCCACCCCATGCTCAGATACACAAATGGCCCTCCTCCACTCTGAGCTAAGCAGATGTCATCTGCAGAAGTACTAGCAGCGTAAGGAGGATCAGGTCGTAAGCAATCCCAAACTATCAACAAGAGGACCTTGATCTTGCCAAAAGCCCTTGGTGTGGCAGCTTTAGCTCTCCTCCAGATCACACTTGTGAAATCATGGCCTCGGAGGTCGAAGATAAACCGCGACAGGAGAGCAAACAGACGACAAGAAGGTTTGGAAGAAATCTGGTTTGAGACTCTGAACCTTAGCACTGAAGAGGTTGAGTAAGGACCTCCAAAGTTCCCTGGACTCGTGAATTCTCAGCCCTTGGCTCTTTCTATGCATACCCAAGGACTTCAGTAGACCATCTGGGCAGCTTTCCCACGGTGCTGCTCTAACCATCAGATAAACAACCCTCCCAAGCTCCATATCAGTGTTGTACAATCTACCAACCAACCAGTGCTGAAGAGATTTTAGAACCTTGTAACATACAATTTTTAAGAGCTTATATGGCAGATTCCTTTTTACCTTGTTTTTCTTTGGGGCATGATATTTTAACCTTTGCTTTAGAAGCACAAGCTGTAAATCTAAAAGGCACTTTTTTTAGAGGTATAAAGAAAAACTAGATGTAATAAATAAGATCATGGAAGGCTTTATGTGAAAAAAGTTGAATGTTATAGTAAAAAAAAGATATTTATGAATGTACAGTTTGCTAAAGCCAAGTTTTGTTTGTATTGATTTCTTTGCATTTATTATAGATATTATAAAATATTTGGTCTGTGCTTTTTTTCCTAAATAAATAACTCTTAAGTTTCATTATTAAGCAGGCACTGATGAGAATGCAACCTACGTGATTATATTTTGTGCAATGAATGAAGCTGGAATATAAGTATACATTAAAGGAAGAGGATGGCGACAGGCAGTGTGAATTTAGACATAGAAGACCCTAAGTGATTCCTTTTTCTCTCTTCCTTCCATAGTCAATCAGACCTCCTGAATTCTTGCTTCTGGAAACCTTTCATCCTCTCCTCTCCATTCCTTTTGCACATTTGGAGGGGCTTCCTAGGAGCTGCTGTCTGAGGTCCCTTCTCCATTCCATTGCAAGCAGACAACAGCCACAGAAATCTTCTTAAAGCATGCTTCTGTTCAGATCCCTTCTTTTCTGCAAAGCCTTCTGTTGTTCATTGCCTACCAGATAAAATACAATTTTCATTTTCAAATGCAATGAGATTTTATTTTGCCCTTCTGAACTTGCCTACTATAGTGGCCCTCATGGAATTATTTGATGCTCATGGCATTTTAATCTACCATTTAGTAATTTCTGGGGGATTGAAAACTCAGGTCTCTGGCTTCTCTTCTCATAGACAGCTCTGGGGCCCTACTCTGGAGCACACAGTCCTGCATGGCAGTAGTTGCCGGAGCTTGTTGGCTGCTGTCTCTTTCGGAATTGGGAGAGACAGAGTATCTCCTGTTTGTACTTGTAAACCTCCAACTTCTCTCAAGGCCGGCATCACCCTAGCCCCCAGAGGTATTTAAGTCTACAAATCCCGTTCTAAGTTGAGTATTTAAACCAAACTGAGGTCCTTTACCTTGCCTGAAACTGCCTTCTATGGCTTCCAAAATGCAGGTAGCCTGAGTCCATCTCAACTAGGGTTCCTGGGGCCTACTAAACTTTCCAAGTCCTGGGCTTGCTTCAGACCTTCTAGTTCAATCTCTGGGATAGGGCCTGGCAGCCTGCATTTTTTAAACAGATGCCTGAAGTGACTTTATTCCTGCTAACTGCTGAAAAGCACTGCCCCTATACTTCCTTAACTTCATTCCTCCTTGCCTGCATCATAGGACTCCGCTCACAAGCCACCTCCTTCTTGAAAAATTTCCTGATCACTTTCACACTGTATTTAAGACTTCTCTCTACTACTCTGCTTCTTGCCATGAGGTTATTCCTGTCTTAGGGTTCATGTAATCTCCCACAAGGAAATGATGGAATTCCCCTACCCCATTGTTATTTTATAGAGAAGACTACCTTGTGCTTAAAGTGTCCCATCTTCCTGCTTCTGGAGAGGCTGTGAGCAGTGGTGGCCATTGGAGTTGAAGGGTGCCCTGCACCCTCATCTGAGATGGGGCACTCTTCGGGCCTCACTCTTCCCTCTCTTCCCTGTCACTCCTCCTAATACCTGGAAGGAGAAGTCCTCCCTCAAGCAGTTTAGCCCTTCAAGGGTTATGGAAATCCCACACAATGAGAGTGTCGTCATGGAAAAGGAAGCACAAAGAGATTTCAGAGGCATTTCTTCTCCACATCATCATCAGCTGACTTCCTAGGCATCTCCCATCACTGAAGAATCAACTGGTAAATGTTGCCGAGAAAAACATTTGGTTTCAATTAAGAAAAATCGTAGAGTACAATCCCATTTGTGCCTTTCTAAAAACCCTGTGAAACCCCCAAAGGGGTGTGGAATGTCCATTTCCATTATATTTTTTGAAGATTTAAACAACAGAACCTTGGAATGGGAAAGAAGTAGGGAGCCCTGGTGAGTGCAAACATTGACCCATGAGGCCATGGCTCTTACACACATGACTGATTGGCCAGTTTAGCAAGGGCCATGCCAGACACAGATAATGGGGAGACAGGGAGATGGGGCCATGAGCATCCTCACCCTCGCCCAGGGGCTGCTCTGGCAACAGAGAGAGAAGCCTTCATGGACAGAGAGAGAAGGCTTCGTGGAAGGGATGGGGGATGGTTTAAAGAAGAGTAAGGAGATAAAAGGACACTGATGGCTGCAGTGAGGAGTGTTGGGAGCCCTGCTGTGGCCTGGAGAGAGGGCATGGTGTCCCAAGTGAGTGCTGGGTGAGGAAGGACATAGAGAGACCATCCACTGACCAGAAAGAATGGGAAGGGAAGGGTTAATAATAACGTGATGGTAAGGAGATTTGCACAAGCAAACGGGAAATGTTAGAAAAGTGAACAAAGAATCCAATAGAGCTAAAATGGAAAAATCAGGGATTAGAAACTAAAAGTAGTCACTTCATAAGAAATCCCAGGAGAAATGAAAGGGTTTTTGGGAAATGATGGCTGAGGAGCAGGAATGTCCCTCCTGGAACATGGACCCGCAATAGCTTCCCTTGTTTTTGGAGGAAGTGAGAAGACTTCAGAAGGCCCAGATGGGAAATTCAGCATGCTGAGGCCTGAGATTCACTATTAAAAATGCAGGTTGGGATAGACTGATTAATAACCTACACCCTGGGGCCAACTCTTAAGAAATTATAGCTACAAAACTTAATCGACAAGCCACATAAGAGATCATAAAGCAAAAAATAGTGGAGAAAGACAATTTATGAAAGCTGATTGTGGCCAGAAAAGTTGGGCCTCCAAGGGCTGGTCTGGCCTGCCTGAAAGCAGCCTGGTGGATGGGTTCCTGGTTCGGTGCAACCAATTCACCAGCACCATTGCCAACCAACCATAGGAGATTGTGCAGAAATTAAAATATCCTGAGTGTGTACCAAATAAGTCCAGAAGCGCTTGGGGAGAGCAGCAGCCCCTAATCTCTCAAATAGTTCATTGAATGCCCGCTGCATGGCAGAAACTGCTCCAGGCTCCCTTGGGGAGTCCACTCTGGGAGGACCTCAGAAGTTCTTGTGGCTTTTTTGTTCCTTTGTTTGTTTTTATTTTTTATTTTACTTTAAGTTCTAGGATACATTTGCTGAACATGGAGGTTTGTTACATAGGCATACATGTGCCATGGTGGTTTGCTGTAGCTATCAACCCATCATCTAGGTTTTAAGCCCCACGTGCATTAGGTATTTGTCCTAATGCTTTCCCTCCCCTTGCCCCCTGCACCCCTGACAGGCCCCAGTGTGTGATGTTCCCCTCCCTGTGCCCATATGTTATTATTGTTCAACTCCCACTTATGAGTAAGAACATGTGGTGTTTGGCTTTCTCTTCCTGTGTTAGTTTGCTAAGGATTTCCAGCTTCATCCATGTCCCTGCAAAGGACAAGAACTATTTCTTTTTTATGGCTGTATAGTATTCCATGGTGTATATGTGCAACCTTTTTTTATCCAGTCTATCATTGATGGGGATTTGGGTTGGTTCTTGTTTAATGCCTCATTAAAAGCAGTTACCACTGAGCCTTTGACATAGAAAAGAATCCGTATTTCCCAGCACTGGTTACATCCTGAGAGAGGATGAATACCTCAAATGAGGACACTAGAAGGGAATTCAATAGAAACAATATCTAATTTAGGGGAGGAAAGCGAGATTAAAGTTGTTTGATCTCTATTTTCTATGAGCAAATGTCCTCTGCTTTTAGCTTCTTGGTCACTCTTGGTCACAGTTTATATTACAGTGGGATGTGTTTTTGAAGAGTATGAATATCCATCTCTGGAAATGGAGACAGGAGGAGGGGTTTACAAGCACGGAGGCAATTTTCCACTTAGATGTAACACTGAAAGTTAATTCAGGCAATGAGAGGTATTTTACTGAGTATGGTCATCTCAATTTTAGATTTAATAGTACACTGGGGTAATTGTGGCTGATTGTCATATCTGAAGTAACCCAAAGATAATGACACTGAAAAGGAAGGACTTTTTTTTTTTTTTTGAGATGGAGTCTCACTGTTGTCGACCCGGGCTGGAGTGCAATGGCATGATCTCAGCTCACTGTAACCTCCGCCTCCTGGGTTCCAGCAATTCTCCTGCCTCAGCCTCCCAAGTAGCTGAAAGTATAGGCTCCCACCACCACATCCAGCTGATTTTTGTATTTTTAGTAAAGACAGCATTTCACCATGTTGGCCAGGCTGGTCTCGAACTCCTGACCTCAGGTGATCCACCCGCCTTGGCCTCCCAAAGTGCCGGGATTACAGGCGTGAGCCATCACACCTGGCCAGGAAGAACTTTTATTCTTCAATTCCAAGCTTCTCACTAACCTCTCCCTTGAAGTTTTAAAATATGCACCAGGAATCCATTAGAAGCTACCATGGAGAGGCCTAAATTTGGGAGAGGACCCTCACTTAGATGAGTAAGTGCACAAACAAGGTGAATCAGGAGAACTTCCTGTAGCCTCTGCCAAGCAGCCAAAGGAAGCTAAGGGGGCTGGACAGTGGGAATGATTAATGAGAAGCAGAGTGATGTGCTGTAACACAAGCTGAACAGTGAGAACATTTCATCTGGGGAGCTGAGGAAGCCGGTTGGGACTTGGATATAATCTTGCTAAAATATGAAGGTCACAGAAAAATAAATCAGGCTCATGAATTTGTTTAACCTGTTACCTAATACAAGAGTGGGAACATAACTGAATTTGAAACCCGCAATTATGTCAAGAGAAGAAGGTCCTGTGTAAGCCGTGCCACAGATGACTGCATTTGATGCCACAGGCGATCGAGAAGAAATCCCGATCTCCCTGCTGAATATTCACATCAGGGCCTCACAGATGTGTGTTCCCGGCTCAGGCCTAAATCCTGCCGGACACATTCTTGAAGTGATGTTGAGCTCAGAAAGCAAAGCTGCCAAGCAGCTGCCAACATCAGCGCAATTCCAGGCAGCTAACCCCAAACCCCATTTATTGGCAGGAACCCAGCACAGCCCCTGTCCACCCCTTGCCCCACACCTCCCTGTGGGATTTACAGGTTGACTGGACACTGCAGGGATGGAAATGGCCATGGCTTTCAAGGTGGGTTTGGCTCACCTGTGCCTCAAAGAATCAGTATTACCTGGAAACCTGGTAAGGATGCACCACATTCAGCCCTAGAGCTGGGCTTCCCGGCTACCACCTGCACTGGACTTTTCCATCTTTGGGTCCTTTAATTCTCTCCAGTTGGCCACAATGGCAAACAGTGACAGCAAGTTTCCCCATCCTCCTCCACTAACTCATACTGTATCAGCTTCAGCAAATAACTGGTTTCCATATCAGTCTGGATTTTTATTCTGAACTCTAGTCAATGGTTAGCTCTACCTGGCCATTGCTGTTTTAATTATAGCAGTATGTAGTATAATTTATTATAATGATGTATATATTTGTATAATATAAAAACAAGATATAAATAATACAAATATATGTACTATAACTAATAATACAGTAGTATAGTACATTTGTTACTTCATTATAAGTTTTAATACCTCTTAGGGCAAGCCTCATTTCTTTCTTGCTGTGTATTGTCTATTTTAAAGGCTATTTGTTAAAAAAAATCCATTATTTTCCTTACAAAAGGTTCTCTTGTTTTTCAGAGAAAACTTAAGTTACTGATCTCTCTCTACATCATCACCCACTTTTATGATATCTTCCTATGCCTTCTGATTTTCTTATTCAAACAACGTATACATTTTTAAAAATCGGATCTATTCTTATTATTCTGCAACTTGCATTTTTCACTTAATGATGTCCCACAGACATGCTGGTTCCTATGCCATCATCCTCACTGCATTGGCGATCTCAGTATCTCTTTTTCAACTGCTGTTTTCTTCCAGGGGTTTGTTATGAATCAAGGCTGCAGTGGACACTCTTACATGTATATGCATGTGTATCTTCTGATAGTGCTGCTTTTATTCCTTCAAGATGTATTGTTCAAAGTGGAATTACTGAATCAAAAGGTATGTGCATTCTAACTTTTAATAAATTCTACCAGTTTGCTTTCTAAAAAAGTTGTGATGATTTCCACACCCACCCACACTGGAGATGAAAACCTCCTTTTCCTCATACCCTCTTTTAATTTAAGCCACAGTAGTGGCTTCCAAATTTCAGGACTTATTCCCAAATTATTAATGTTCAAACTCTACACATTAGACTCTCTAGGGAACTTTAAAAAATGTAGAACCCCAGGCCATACCCCAAACCAATTAAATTGGTAGCTGGTAAGCTGGAAGCTCCCCAGGCCATTCCCAGGTGCAGGCGGTTTTCTAAAAATATTGCCCAATTGAGAGCAACTGTAAAATCATCGTTTTTAAAATTTGCATGTCCATGGCTAGTTTATGTAATAATCATTCCATTTGTATCGCCTCTCCTGTGAAGTCTGTTTTAGCCTCTATTTTTCTTTTACATTTTTATATTATTTTCAATGACTATGTGTCCTGCCTTCATATAGTTCCTTTAGTCACGCAGAAAGTTTTAATTTTTATGTCATCAAACATGGAAGATTCTTTTTCCTCGGTAGATTCTGGTTAGTCTCCATTAAGAAGACCTTTTGTAAGATTGTGCAAAAGTTTGCTTGCATTTTCTTCTACTAGGCCTATAATCTATCTGGAAGCATTTTTGTTATTAGTATGAAGTAAGGAACTACTTTGTCGTTCTCCAAATGAATAGATAAGTGTCCCAAAACCAATCAGGAACAAAACAGAGGGGCCTCCTGTTGTTATAAATTTTTAGCAACCTAGATGTTTATCAGCAGGAGGATTGTTGAATTAATTATAGTGCATACCTAGTATTTAGTATGATGCAACTATTTTTATAAAATGAAATCAATCTATATGTATTGATCAGGGAAAATACCCACTACATATTGTTACATTAAAAAAAGCTATAGAATAATATGATTCCATTTTGGGGGAAAAACTCATGTGTATATAGTAATTGCATAAGGCAAGGTAAAAGTTTGCCAGGCATGGTGGCTCACACCTGTAATCCCAGCACTTTGGAAGGCTAAGGCAGGTGGCTCACCTGAGGTCAGGAGTTTGAGACCAGCCTCACCAACATGGAGAAACCCCATCTCTAAAAATACAAAATTAGCCAGGTGTGGTGGTGTATGCCTGTAATCCCAGCTACTCGGAAGGCTGAGGCAGGAGAATTGCTTGAACCTGGGAGGTGGAGGTTGTGGTGAGCCGAGATCATGCCATTGCACTCCAGCCTGGGCAACGAGAATGAAACTCTGTCTCAAAAAAAAAAAAAGTCTGGAGAGACTTATATGAACTATAAGGCTGTAAGAATAATGATAGTTTTAAAAGACAAAAGAAAATTACTTCAGTTCTTATATGAGGAAACAACATTTGACTTGCTTTTTAATTAAAATTTTCTAGGTATACCCCAAATAAACATTAACAGGTCATTTATTCAAAGTGGCCAAATTCTAATGGCTGACTTTGCCCTAGTTGTTTATCTTGAATGTATGGTTGGTTTCATGGCGTAAGAGCAAAGGCCCGATTTGAGGTAAGAAAGCTCCCTGACTGGGAGACATGTGAATCCTGGGAGATGAGCTTTGCTGGGAGAGATGTCCAAATAAGACCTATTTGTTCACGAAAACCTCCAACTTCCTAAACCACCACCTGCCTCCAGAAGTCACTCTGCTCACAGGTGAAATTGGTTCTTGAGACACAGTCTGGTCACCAGAAATGATGGGGCCGATAGGGACAGCGACTTGAAAGTCATAGGGTGCCAGAGAGTCAACCCGCTTTCCTTCTCCATTGAAATATGTTCCTGTTCAACAGCTTTGCACAGGATTCTCCCCACCCAAGCCTGGCTTGGACATGGGGCTCAGTTCCTCCCCTCCCCCACCTTCCCTATGACATTTGCTAATCACAGTGGCAAAACTAATAGGGGACCTAATGATGTGGACATGTATGAAGTCCTTTCTGTCCAAATCTTAGACAGGCTCTTTCCATAACATAGACTCGAGCCAAAAATACCTTGGCTCATTTCCCAGCTCAGCTACTTCCTAGCTGTATAACCTGAGCAACTTACTTAAACTTTCTATTCCTCAGTTTCTTCTGCTATAAAATGAGATAATAATAGTGCCTCCAGCGTGGGGTTGTTATGCGGTTAACACATTAATGTATAAGGTGTGTTGAAGTAGCACAAGGCACGTACTGAGGAGCAGTTTCACTATTTTACCCTTTCCTCTAGTTTGGTTTTGGAAATCGTTACTGGGAATTGTTTACCAGATCTTCCCACACTTGTTTTTAACCTTTTTTAGGAGGAAAAAAATCTCTTAAAATTGTATTTTTTTTCTTTTTTAAGATTGTGGTTAAACACACACACACACACATAACATGAGCTCTTCCCTTTTCACAAAAGTATCAGCATACAGCACAGTTCTTACTTCCCAGCACAATGTTGTAGGGCAGATCTCTTCTTTCTCCTGAAACAGTTCTCAGAATGGACATCCCCTCTGGGTCAGCTCAGCACTTGATCAACTCACCCCATCTTGATCTGACTGCCATTCGGCGTTCTTCCCTGAAAACACGTTCATGACATCCATGCGGAATTTTTTCTTTCATTTTGATTTTCCCTTTTCGGTTTTTTTTTTTTTTTTTTTTTTGGATTCTGTTGGGGGTCTTGGACTTTGAACAGCCCTGAAGTAGCTGAGGACTCAGCCAGTGGGAATGGAAACACTCCCTCCCAGGTGAATGCGTTTCCCAGGCTCTCCCTTTTTCCTTTCCAGCTGTGCCTCCCCGACCTCCCCCCCACCCAGAGGATCATCTGTGGGGACTCTTACTCCCTTCACCAAGAGGGGACCTGTGGCTTAATGGTGGCTGACAAAGGTCAGTGAACTACAGTCCCTGCCTGCCTGTTTTTATAAGCCCTTGAACTAAGCTAAGAATGGGTTTCATATTTTCAAAGAATTGTAAAGCAAAGAGAGACAAACAACAAAAAATGCCTAAATACTTACTCTTTGGCCCTGTACAGAAGAAGTTTGCTGACCTGTGACAGAGCGCCCAAGACACACGGCACTGGCGGCGGAGCTGGACAGGCAGCGCTCCCCTCCCCTGCCCCCGCCTTTTTTGCTGCTTTCTCCTGAAATGGTTCTGAGAATGGACATCCCCTCTGGGTCAGCTCAGCACTTGATCAACTCGCCCCACCTCGATCTGACTGCCATTTGGGGTTCTTCCCTGAAAACACGTTCACGACATCCATGTGGAATTCTCTCTTTCATTTTGATTTTCCTTTTTGTTTTTTCTTGGATTCTGTTGGGGGGTCTTGGGAACAGGGCCTTCGCGTTTGTCTTCAGCATGGAAATGGCGTGTTCTTTTGCAGTGGACTCAGAAGGCTCTGCAAATCTCTTGGCTGCTTCCAGGTTCCCTTGTTGGTTTCCCAGTTGGGGCGCCTGCCAGGTCAGCAGGCCTGGCTCTGCCCTCAGCTGCTGGTACTGACATCAGGAATGCCCGTAGCTGGCCCCTCTGCAAAGGTGCTTTCTGGGGCTGGGTAGGTCCCTCCGGCAAGGAGAGTGCATATGTGGCTTCCCAGAGCTTGGTGGGAATGGGCAGTGTGGCACCAGGTTGGTGACATAGTTTGGCTGGTAATAAATCTTGCTTATTCATGGTTTTCAATCCTTTTGATTGGCTTGATGGGACCTTGGGAGCGTCGTTATACCCTTTCTTCTTTTGGTGCTTTTGGTGGCCTTTGTAGTACTCCAGAGCCCTAAATAGCCCTGGTAGCTGCTGAGATCTTGAATCTCCAGTGTCACAGAGGAGCTGGGGAAAGGAGGAACTCACTAGTTGGGGACACGTGACTGGAAGTGAGACACAGGAAATTTGAAATGGCATCTATTTTATCTTTCTCCTTCTAAGCAATCACAGAAAATAGATGAAAAAATCTCCATATTGTTTCAAGCTCTCTGACATTGCCTTTCCGTTGTTTTTTAAGCCTAGATCAAAGCTTAGATGCTTTTCCCATAGAAAGAAGCTTGGAGCCGCCTTGCATTCTGTTCTTTTTGGGTTCAGGTCTTTCTGCTGCCTGGACCCAGGATCTTGTGATGCTGGGCAAACACCAGTAGGTACCAACGTTGCCAAGCGATTAAAATAAGCTTTTCCATCCAAACCTCTGGTCTTTTTATAAACCCACTTAGTGTTTTTCTTTATACACCTTTCTTTAGCATTCGGGAATGGATTAGATTATAGAGATTTTTAAAGGGTGTTTAAAAATATTTAGTAATAAATTCAAAGATGAATTGATGGAGTGTTTACTCTAGTTTGTAATCTGTTCTTAGGGAACCATCTGACAGCTCCAGTTTTGGCACCGTCAGCCCTTCCCTCTAATTTGAGGGAAATGCTTCCCTCGCTGCGGTTGAGCCCCAAAACTGGTCTGTGCCTGGCATCCTCGAGGGACCGAGACCACATGTAAAGCAGCTACCAGAGATAGGGACATGGTTCCTGCTGCTGCCTGTACCCTCTCCCTGCCCTTCTCTCCTCCCCTCCAGCCTGTGATCTGGGGCCCTGGATATTGAAACATTTTCTTTCTGGTTGGAAATGTGGAAATACTGAGGAGTCTTTACAGCTTAAACTCCATTGAGTCGGGTTGAACTTGAGAATTTAATCGGCTTGTGAACATGTTAACCAGCTCACAAACCTTTCACTGGCCTTTCCCACAATTACTGACTTCTCAATGACAAGGCAGCTGATGGCAGGTTACAGGACTGCAGAAAGGCCTAGAAGCGTGCCGAGTCTAGAAAGTCACTCCCAGAGCTGTCTGTCCTGCAACCCTTGGGGCTACTGGCTCTTGGCAAAGGGTCTAGCATCTGCCACTTTGGAGTGCGTCCTGGGCACCCAGCCTGGCCCGGCCACTGAGGTCAGCCCACCCACTTTTGAAATCACTTTTTCAAATGTTTGCCCAAAGGCTTCCTTGCTTCAGTGTTATCTTTTTCCACGTTCATGTAGTGAGGATGACAGTTCCTAGTTTGTCAGCTTTACATAGATGCCAAGTGCCTCCACTGTGGGCTGTGGTCTCTTCCTGGGCCATGAGATGGTCTTGTGGCAACATGGGGAGGGTGAGCCTGGCCTGGAGACTGTCAGAGGCTGAAACAGGCCCTGCTGTTAGTGATGATGCCACCGCTGTGGGCTTCAAGGTCTCAAGTCATCGGCTAGAAATAGACCTCCTCCTGGTGCCAAGTTACAGAGGAAAATCACTCCTCGGCAGGAAGCAGAGGCAGGAAAAGGGCCTAGTATGACCTCAGAAACCAAGAGCACTGGCACCACTAAGTACCAGGAAGATGGCAGAAGTGCTCCTCAAGCTTCTCTACCCAACAGCCACCAACCAGAAAGACCCAGGACTTGAGTGACATAGCTTTCAGCATCCTGTCCAAGGGGCCGTATTTCTTTGATGAAATAACCCCTTTTGCATCAAAAGTTCATTTGAGTTTTTCCTTCTCAGAAAATGTGAAAGCTTGTTTAAATGTGACAAATTTTTATTTTAGGTTCAGGAGTACATGTGCAGGTTTTGTTATATAGGTAAATGTGTGTCATGGGGGTTTGATGTACAGATTATTTTATCATGCAGGTATTAAGCCTAGTACCCACTGGTTATTTTTCCTATTTGTCTCCCTCCTTCCACACTCCACCCCCCAATAGGCCCCAGTATGTGTTGTTTCCCTCTACGTGTCCCTGTGTTCTCATCATTTATCTCCCACTTCTAAGTGACAACAGGCAGTATTTGATATTCTGTTCCTGCATTAGTTTGCTAAGAATAGTGGCTTCCAGCTCCGTCCATGTTCCTGCAGAAAACATGATCTCATTCTTTTCTATGGCTGCATAGTATTCTATGATGCATATATGCCACATTTTCTTTATCCAGTCTACCATTGATAGGCACTACATGCAAAACTAACATTCACTCTGTTCCTTGAGTTAAATGTTATATGTACTCAGCAACTCTCAGTAATTCCTAGGAAACTCAACCCTTGTCTAAGAAGTACCACTCATGTTTAAAGTCAGGAAGACTAATTTCATGTCTGCCATTCACAAGATTTCTGACCTTTGAAAGTTATTTAACTGTTAGGCTTCAGTTTCCTCATGGTAGCTGTGAAGATTACCTAAAAAAAGTGATGTAAAACTGGTAACTAGCTTTTGTGCATATGAATGTATGTATGTATGCTATCTCAGAAAAATCAAAGCTCATTTGAAAGAAAAATCAAAGCTCATTCCATCTGCTGAGGGAGGCTTTTTGATAACATTGCAGAACCATCAGAGGCCAAACACTGGTAGAGGAAAATCTCATATATTTAACTCAGGTGAGTTATTTTAAAAAAAATGAATAAAAACAAAATCCAGCAGGAGCAACAGGCAGGGAAGATAAGAATCTAGAGTTGCTACAATAGAGTATCTGAAATGTTCAGTTTTCAATAAAAATTAGGACATATGTAAAGAAACGGATATGTGACCTATACTCAGGAATAGCAGAGGTCAAAAGAAACTGTGTTTCCCAGATGTTGGATTTAGCAAAGACTTCATGTAGCTGTTACAAATATGCTTAAATATCTAAAGGAAACCATGTTTAAAGAATTAAAGTATGGCAACTGAATCAACAAATGGGAATTCTCAAGAGACAGAAATAAGTTTTAAAAACTCAATTTTTATTCTGTAGTTGAAAGGTACAACAATGGAAATGAAAATTCACTAAAAGAGCTCAACCTCAGCTTCAAGAAGGCAAAAAGAGAAAAAAAACAGTCCCCTTGAAGATAAGTGAACAGAAATTATGTAATTTGAAGAATAGAGGAGAAAAAGGCAAAAGAAAGTAAATAAATGCTCAGAAATTTGTGGGATGACATCAAGCATACCAACACACATATAAAGAGAGTCAGAGTAAGGGAGGAGAGAGATAAAGGGGAAGAAGAATTATTTGAAAAAACAATGGTTGAAAACTTCCCAAGTTTGATGAAAAACATCACTTTATACATCCAAGAGGCTCAGTGACTCCCAAGTAGAATATATACAAAAAGATCTACACCTAAACACATTATAGTCACGCTGTTCAAAGATAAAATCTTAAAAGCAATAAAGTAACTTGTCAGATACAGGTGAACATCAGAACATGGGTGGCTCTGATTTTGCATTGGAAACAATGGAAGCCAGAAGGCAATGGGATGACATATACAAAGTGCTGGGCAGGGCATGGTGGCTCACACCTGTAATCTCAGCACCTTGGAAGGCCAAGGCAGGAGCATTGCTTGAGCCCAGGAGTTTAAGGCCAGTCTGGGCAACATAATGAAACCTCATCTCCACAATAAATAAATAAACAAACAAACAAAACTAGCTGGGTTTGGTGGCATATGCCAGTCATTCCAGCTACTCGGGAAGCTGAGGTGGAAGGATCGCTTGAGCCTGGAACATGGAGGCTGCAGTGAGCTGAGACTGCGCCACTGCACTCCAGCCTGGGTGACAGAGTGACACCGTGTCTCGAAAAACAAAACAAAACAAAAAATGCTGAAAGAAACAAAGACATTAATGTGCATCAACCAGGAATTCCACATTCAGGAAAACTACAAACCACCCTTCAAAAATGAAGGTGGAATTAATATATTACCAGGTAAACAAAGATCAAGATAATTCATTACTAGCAGACCCACCTTACAAAAAATGCTAAATGAATCTGTTCAGGATAAAGAAAATGACACCAGACAGTAACTCAAATCCACAGTAAGTGGATTGGAGTTCCCACAAACCCTTCCTTGGGTTTGATTAATTTGCTAGGGTGGCTCATAGAACTTAGGGAAACACTTATATTTACCAGTTTATTATCAAGGATAATGAAAAAGATACAGATGGACAAATGAAGAGATGGAGAGAGCAAGGCATGGGGGAAGGTGTGAGGAGCTTCCACGTCCTCTCCAGGCACTCCACCTTCCAGACATCCCCAAGTGTTCACCAATCCAGAAGCTCTCTGAACACTGTCCTCCTTGGTTTTTTTTATGGAGGCTTCATTACACAGACATAATTAATTCCATCAATGGCCATTGATAATCTATTCAGCCATCAGCCCCTCTCCAGAGCCTCTCCAGAAGTCAAAGGGTAGAGCTGAAAATTCTGACCCTTTCATTCCATGGCTGATTCCCCATCCTGAGGTTTTCCCGGAGCCTGCCAGGAGCTGCCTCATTAGAACAAAAGAAGTTTCTATTGCCCAGGAAATTCCAAGGGATTTGGGAGCTCTGTGTTAGAAACCAGGGTCAAAGACCAAATATTAGAACAAAAGAGCCTACTAGCACACCTGTCTACAAGAGTTTTAGAAACTGTCTCAGAAACTTGGGCCAGAGTCCAAGTATACACATCTTATTGTACCACAAAGTCACTAAAACAATCAAAGGCAGTAAGAAGAACAGAAGAACAAAAAAGACAGGAGACAAAATGATAACATGGAAAATGCAAACCTAAACATATCCATCATTCTACTAAATGTAGATGCTGAGGCACGGCAACAATAATTGCACTAAAAATAACTACCATGGATTGAATGCTGACCATGCGCAGTACTATCCTGGGCACTTCATGGGTCTACCTCTTGTAATCTTCACAGTACTGTTGTGGGGGTAAGTGCTATTCTTGTTTCTATTTTAGAAATCAGGAAACCATTGAAAAGAGGAATTGAAGAACTTGCCAAGGGAATGCCTGGACAAGAAAATGAATTAGCTTCCTCGAATCCAAGTGACTCAATGTGAAGATCCTCAACCCATCCTAATAAAGAGATGAGTCCAGCGTGACATTAGTCATCCTAATAAGGAGATGAGTCTAACATTTTAAGCTAATTATATAGTTTCAGATTACTTATTCATCCATTCACTCATTCATTTATAAATAACTACTCTCAAGCATCCTTCTTCTCCCTCAAAGGGAAAGAGTTGGGGCCAGGCATTAGAAAACAGCAACTATGTTTAATGAGCACCTCACTTAGTCCTCATCACCGTCCTGTGAATTAGGTGTTATTATTTTTCATCAGTTGTTGATAAGGTAGCTGAAACTCTGAAAAATCAATTGCCAATAATCATAAACCTTGTAAGGTAAGTAGTGAAGCCAAGAGTTGAGGCCAGATCTGCCTGACCGCGGTGTCCACACACTTCCTGATACACCTGGGGGGTGTTGGGCAGAGGGAGTGAGGTGAGGAGGGGCCTTAGCATTCAGACTCACTGTGTGCTACTATCCTTTAACCAGCTTGATTTTAGGTGATCAGTGGTGAACTGCTAGCAAGAAGTGAAGCTTACAAAAAACAAACTTCTTGTCTCTAGTTTAATTCTTTATTTGAACATCAAATAGTTGAGAAAATTGTTTACAGGTGCTCGAGCATCCCGCTGGATTCTTTTTCAAAGTGCAAAAGAGGTTTACAAGTGTGTTTCATTAAACAAAGCAAAGCTGCGACAAAACTGAGTCACGTCAGTAATAGTATGCATCAGCAAAAGGGCATATGAATCCATCAAACACAATTTGGCATTTGAGCCTTTTCCCATAAAACAAGAGCTCTACACTGGAGTATGTAGTGCACAAAAGCATTGTTTATCACCTGTGAGAGAACATAAACCGGCATAATGTCACTTATTAATTCAAGTCTCTATAACCAATGACCTCTTTGTGAATGCAAAGGGGTCTGTGTCTCAGGCACCTGCTCATGGGACAATATGTTATTTCTAGGGTGCACAGCTTTAAACACACACACTGACGATGGGGTTTGGAACATGGCAGCATTTACATATTTTAAAAGTTCAGGCACAATTGGATGCAAAAAAAAGAATAGAAATTTTTCTTGAATCTCAAAAGACAGTGCAAAATTGAAGTACCATAATAGAGGCAGCAATTACTTAGAAAACAATTTTAAATGACTAAAAACGAGGCCACACTTTAATTCAATTGGAAAGGAAATGCAGTTAGAAAGAGAGCATAATAACGCTACTGAAAAGATGGATATTTGGGACCACAGTTCATTTGCTCCAGTTGAGAGTAAGTTTTCAGGGGATTAACCTGGGAATGGTGCAGAGTCATCTAGATCACCCTCCCAAGACCTGCACCAAAGAGAATGATGGTTGCCTTTTGAGCTACTGTATGACTCTATTTGCCTTTCACATAACTAGCTTCCCCAAGCAGATCTGCCTGTGAATATTAGACATGACTATGGTGTTAGTGATCATTCCCAGTATCCACAGTCCCTCTCATCATTGGAAAATATGAATAGGAAAGGATTTGTAAAAAGTGTCATGCGGGGGAGGAAGTACCCTAAGCCAATGGCCTAAATCAATGGCCATCTAAACGTATAAGATTTCAAGGTGAGAACACCTTACTGTGATCAAAAGTAAATTATCAGTAAGTCCCTTATTTGTTCAGCCCCCAAAAGGCATGGGATATGGCATGGTTCAACATAACTGCAAGGTTACTAGGGAAGTCAAATCAAAGACTGCACTTCCTTAGGGGTTAGAGTTTGCAACCTACATTGATAGAGTCTTCTCTTTGGATGACCTAGCCTCTCATAATTGCTGCATAATGGCATTACAGAATCATTACGGCAAGCTAGGCAATGGCTAAAAGAAACACAGACCACTAGCTATTCCTTGGACTTTACTGCTGATGTTGTTCTTTCTTCTCTAGAACTGACGCTGCCATTTTAGAAATGGCTGTAAATGGAGCTAGTTTATTTGTGGTGTCCAGGGCAAAAGTGGACTACTGAACCCTGGTGCACACCCCAGGTGCCAGAATTAATTTGCCTCCAAATACTTTCAATACTCTTCTTATTATATTTGCCATTCCCCAAATTCCTGAATCCACTTCCCCACTATACCCTGAGCCCCCAGATAAATCACATCTTTTAAATTTTAACTTGCCTCAGAGTGGGGGAAAGCAGAGGCAAGAGTGTTCTATCCAGTTCCTACACCCAATACCAACATCAGCTGGAAAATATCTGCTGTCCATTAGTGGCACTTCAAGTAAGAATACAAAGAGATTTCCAAAGTTGCTAGAGACCCCTGGGCTAACATTTCAATCATCTGATGTTCTCTGCCCATTTCAAACATAGTAGTATCTTAACATGAATACAAACACATTAAATGAATAATGTAAAACCTTCCACTGTATAATTGTTTGGCTTTAGCTGGTATTACATCATCTAGTCCTAGAAATTTTTTTTGTTTTATTTTAATTTTTTTTAAAAGAAAATCTAAGTATAAACATTAAAAAGAACCCACTGACCCATTAGCTACTGTCCAAAAATATTACTACTGATATTTTGGTAAAAGCAAAATTAGCTGCCCTGAATAATTTTCCTTTTCAGGCGTAATCTTTGCTACATTAAGATTGTCTGTCATTCAATATCCAACAATAGGCATCTGGATTAGTGCTATTTTGTCTACTGTGGATACAAAAGTTGATATGAAATGTGATCTTCATTTAAATGAATAATCACCAGGCTTTAGGCATCAGTGACTGTATACATGACAAGGTAGCTTGAAAAGTATACAAAAAAACTTAATATTTTTCCTTGGCTTTTGCATGTTAACCCAGTCAAATTAAATCCAGAACAGAATTACTACATTCAATTGTCTGATAAACAAGCAATGTAATTTCAAAAAAATATATATTATACTATATAAGGTGCTTCTTAAACAAACTAAGGTGCTTCTTAAACAAACAGCAACGAAAGAATTATGTTCTTAAACTTATCCTTAACACAGATACATAAAATTGTCCCCAAATTTAAGTGCACATAAAAACTGGTTTTTTTTTTGTTTTTTTTTTTTTTTTTGCCTTCCCAAATTCTCAGTCCTTTGGTGATCACTTAACTGGACAATCAGAAATTAATAAAATCCACTTTTCCAAACAAGACATACCAAGAGAAGCCCTAGCAGCTCACCTGGGTCATTGGCTAACACATACATCACCTCTCCATAGGGTTTGAATTATAGACAATACGGTCACCCAGAGAAAATCAAACACTCTTTTTTTTGTTAAGAAAAAGGAAGTAACCCATAATTGTGCTAGAGAAGCAAAGGCCCAGGGAAGGCTGCCCTGTGGCTGGAATGAGCCTTTCTTTTTTAGCCTATAGGTCAAAGGAAATTGAAGGAAATGAGCTAGCAGGGGGGAGGCAGTGGGGAGGGGAGAAAGGGGGTATTTCCTTCTCAGAACCAAACCCTGATTTTGGATTAGCTCTGAACAACCAAGGGCATATGTAATCTGACCAGGCCCCAGTCAGCCTGAGTAGTGACAGCAACGGGCCCCACCTTCCTCCCCTGCCCCAGGGTGCTGGGCCAATTGTAGGAACACAGCTGTCTATGGCAGCTGCGACAGCTGCTTCTTCCAATCAGGGCCACACTGGGAAATGAAGAAGAGCTGGACTACCCCAGAGATCCCAGGGCAGCCCCAAAAGGCAATGCAGGGTCTGCAAGGAATGTTACTAGGTAGCTGCAGCCTGCAGCAGGGCCACCCTGAGCAAGTCTGGCTGTGCCTCAGAACTGTATCCAGTTTCTGCCCTGCTTTCCCTCTTGTTCTATAGTAGCCACAGTGATCCTGCACATGTACTGTTCGGCTCCATGCCCCAGGGCTAAATGTATCACGGGGCCCCTGCTCCTTTAAACTACCCTTTACTCTCATCATGCATCACCACAGTGAAAAGTCCACCCCTGTGTAAGGCACACACATGCCGGGAAGATCCAAGTACAGCGCCCACCAGATCAGATCCTGAAGCAGACTTTACTGCAAGTTTGGGGGAGGAGGGCTTCCTTTTATAACACAAAAATAAAAACAAAAAATCAAGAACTTATCCCTCATATAGGGAGACTTAACTAAGATCAACTTGCTGCTTTCCATAGGTCCATGGGAGGCATAAATTAACTGGAACCCACGACTGGAAAGCCAGTGGCAGAGCTTTCAGCACATCTGAAGCTGCAGTGCATCAAGTTAAAATAGTCTTGTCTACTAGGGTATCTGCCTTCCCTATGTGCCTCTTGTATTCCTATAGGGGAAGTGAATTGAAAATCACCAGATATTCTGCTATGGTCATATAAAAGCTTTAAGGTGTACCACTTTCATAAAATGATGCATTGCCATAGGAATAAAAGAGGATGCTAGAATAAACCCTTGACCTAGCTTTCTCCAAGTCGCCAATTAAAGGAGCCACTTTAAATTCTTTGCTGTGGCTTATTCTTACAGCCATTTAAAAAGTGCTCATCAGAGGCAAAATGACTGCTCTCCAGGCCTGGGTCTCTACAAGTAGCTTAAATGCACAGAGTCATCTGAGCCCCAACCCATAGACTGAGTTCAGCTGTGAAGAGCTACAGGAATCTTCACGCTTAGTAACATAGCAAAGGGGGAAAGAGAGCTATTATGAAGATTTAGCCCTGGAATCCCTTTGGCTGTTCCCAACAGAAGACAAAAGATGTGCCCCTAAGAACTGAGCAAGCAAATGAATGGCCACTCATCTAGAAAGCCATTGGTGGTGGATGCATGCTGGAGTGTATGCAGGAGACAGAATTTGGCTAAAGTGGTGCATGATGAGGGTAAAATGCTGCAGGGGTTCTCTGAACCTTGAGGGGAGCCGGGGAGCTCTCAGATTGTGGTGGGGAAACCCTCTGCCTCCCCCGTGATATAATACTTTTGCAAGGAATGCGATGAAGTAGAGCCCGCGGTGGCCAAGTGGCTTTGGTCCGTCTCTTCCATGGGTGCCCCACCACGGTTAGTGGGCGCATGTAGGCGGTGGGCGTCCAGCATCTCCAGCAGCAGGTCATAGAGGGGCACCACGTTCTTGCACTTCATGCTGTACAGATGCTCCATGCCTTTGTTACTATGGGTGAGAAGACACAGAGAGGACCAGTTTAGAGCCAACCTGAGCCCCAGTAGGGCTGAAATCCCTAGAAGGGGAAGGAAGAGGAACTCCCACGACACTTGGTAGCCAGTGTTTCTTCCTGTTTAAAGACCCATTTTAGGATGGCAGCTGGGAAAGCTGAGGGCTTTCAGAGGCCCTGATCTGGAACTCATCACTGTGTGGTTTTCATGTCCCACCTCCTACGAGGGCAGTCCCACCCTCACACTTCCTTGCAGCCACTTGCAGGGTATTTGCTATGCAGGAGAATTCCACGGCCTTCCACGGCCTCAAATGAGATCCTATTCCCCTCTAATAGGATCCAAATGCATTCAGATAGGATCGCCAGTGCATCTAAAAAGAGAACGTGAGATATCCAGCCGAGCAGGAGTGAGTATTTTAAATGTGTAAAGCAGTTCAAGATCAAGATGCTCCCTTGTTAAATCGCTCGAGTCGCTTCCCATTTAACTCAGAATACAATCTAAATGTATTTCCATGCTCTACTAGGCCCAACTGGTCCAGCTTCCATCGACTTCTCCAAGCTCTTCCTGCCTGTCTCCCTAACCCACTCTCCTTAGCCACACTGATTTTTGTGCTGTGCTTAAAAAGCTAACCTCCCCCAAGACTTAGGGGATCTGCACTTCCTGTTCCTACTTCCTGGGACGCATCTCCCTCCGGTCTTCAAGTGCCGCCTCCTCGGAAAGGCCCACCACTGCCCAGTGGCAGCAGCCTCACGCCTCTGCAGTCTCAGCCTTCCTCTTCACACTGTTCTATTTTTCTCCTCACACTTATCGCTACCTGAAATTCTCCTTTTTATTTGTGTCTATTCTCCCCACCTCCAAACACACACATGCACACACTCACACACTCTGTGCGAATTCCTGTAGAAGCAGGCTTTATCCTGCCCTCTGCTAAGCCTAAAACAGTGCCCAGAACTCAGTTAATGATCAGGAAAAAAGGGGGGAAATGGGCATAGGGAAATGTAGGCAAATGGCATTCTCTTTTCCCTACTCTCCTCCTCCACTCTCCTCTGCTAGCCACAATTCTGCTGTCCCCATCACACTACTGGTGGTGGGAGTTTGGGGGAGAGCAACTATTATCTAGCTTGAAATTTCAAGAGAATGCCTTAGAAAAAATTGTGTTTTTAGCAGGGGACAATTCAGCTCAAGTTGGAAACCTGCCATGAAAACAAACAATATCAAAGCTAGTCAGGGCCTACAATATGATCTGAATTACTTGTTTAAGTGTTACTTTTTTTTTTTTTTTCATTTAAAATGCTGTAAAAGTTAAATGCCCCCTGGATCTGCCACTGTCTTCCTCCCGCAACCTGATGATTCACATTTACAGTCGGATGAAATCTGGTATTAAATTCTCTGCGTAACAACATATGGCTGGGGCCAAGATTATTTAACAAAATAGACTTCTGTGATTTAGATTGGCTGTAGTGAGGAACCAAAATATTATTGTTGTGTGTGTGTGTGTGTGTGTGTGTGTGTGTACGTGTGTGTAAAAGAGAGACAGAGAGAGAAAGAAAGAGAAGGAGAGAGAGAGAGAGGGTTCAAAGCTTTCAGTAGAATAGCAACCTCTCTCCAGCTTTTCACACAATTCCAGTAGAAACTCTACAGAGCTTTCTCCCTGCTGCTGCCCTCTGCCAGACGTGGCCAGTAAAATCAGCCAGGGCTGTATATTTAGTGCAGATTTACTTGGTATTAACTAACTAGGCTTGCTAATGCTGACAAGCAGTTAATGGATTTAAAAATTCAGCAATTCCTATCAACAAATAAAAACATTCAACCGCAATGCATTGAATCTACAATATCACTGAAATTCCTAGCTCAGAGTCAAAGCCGATATGTTTTCTTCCAGGGTAAGATTATTCTCTCAGCCAGGGATTTTGGCATCTAATGTATTCATGGATTCCCTCTCTATAATATTCATCAAAAGAAAAAGACAGGAAAGACTGGAAGTGTATACTCTGAATGCAGTCACCTACTCTACCTGACAGCTGTGATTCCTTCATCTGTTACACAGGGATCCTTGGGGAACCCTGAGAACAGAGATTGCAATCACCTTCTTACCAAGTAGAAGCCAAATTCACAAGGCAAGGAAAAGCCTGCCATGAGTCATTTGTTCATTCATTCATTCCCTCATTTGTTTGTTCATTCACTTAGTAGTAACGTTGTGAGCATATACCATATATAAGTCTTCATATATGGCACTTTGACAGATACAAAGAAAACAAGACACATCTATTTTCCCAGGAGCTAATAATTTTTTAAGGTTGTCCCTGGAAAGGGTGGTGCCCAGGACTTTAATGGAGCAAACTTCTTGCCATCTGAATCATGATCTCAAGATTTGAAAGTCCCTTAAAAATGATTGAATCCAACCTCCTTCAGATGTCATAGGCCTTCTCTCATAGCCACTAAGAGAAGGAATCCCTATCATTCCTAGGGTCCTGGTGTAAGCCCAAGGTCATGTAGGCTTCATCACCCATTAGTACATGTCCTTCTAGAGATATCGCTTGACATCATTGTTGTGGTTTCATCACGCATTTGTACCTGTCCTTCTGGTGTCATCACTTCCAATCATTGTTGTGGCCCTGCTGGAGTCTGCAATAAAGAACCCACCAATCTCCCCATCTCTTCCCTGCAGGTGAGGTCTACTTATGAGAATGGTATCCACTAAGCTTTTGGCTAGTCACATTGCAGAACAATGGAATAGAAATGAGGCCACTGTCACCTTTTGGCATAGACTCTATTTTCTCTGCGGATGTCCTTCCTTAGCTGTTACAGAAAATATTTGTTGAGTATTTCCTATGTGCTCTGCACTGTGCCAGGTGATATTGGGTACACAGAGTAAACAAGTCAGATTGCAATGCTGCCTTACAGAGTTGTCAGTCTAAATGGGCAGAACAATAGTAAAATGGGTAGAAACCAGAGAAGAACAGGGTGTAAGTTCTAACTACTTCTTAAGGGTTAGCAGATGCTTCCAGCAAGGAGTGAGATCTGAGCTGTGATAGGTTAGATTATTGCTTAGAAATATTCACTTCCCCAGCAACACGTCCAGCTTTGACTTTGGGCTCCCCACATGCTTGCTTGGCCAATGAAATGTCAATGGATATGAGTTAAAGAGTAAAATGCATTTGCCCAAACAGGATCGCTTTCTGGTGCCCCTGCCATTGTTATGAGAACATGTCCCAGCAAACATGTGGATACAAGGAAGATAGGAGATGTGAGACATGGAGCAGAGTCATCTTGGCCTCAAGCAACTGCCTTCCAGATGTGTGAGTGAGCCCAGCTGAGGACAGGAGGGCTGCCCAACAATCTGCAGCCTGAAGAAGAACCTCCCCAGATGACTCATCAAACAGTCAGCTGTTATGGCTAGAGCTCAGATAGGAGGAAGTCCTCATAAGCTAAGTGAGGGCTGAGTCATAAGGAGTAATACAAACACAGTGATAGGGTTTATACTTTAACCTAAAGGTAATGAGAAGCCACTGAAGGGTTTTAAGCAGGAAGATGACATTGGATTTGGTTCTAGAACGATTATTCTGGACACATCTTGGAGTATGATCTAGAAAGGATCTAGATTAAAGGCAGGGATACATATTTGGTGGCTGGCAGAGAAGTCCAACAGAAAATGATGGTGGCTTAGACTAGGGTAATGGCAATGAGGGTGACCAGACGGGGTTCGACAGATATGAAGGAGTTAACATTGACTCTCCGTGAGGCATCTGGCCCCAGGGTCTCTCATTTAGGATATCCGAGTGTAAACAGGGACCTTAACAGATGTGCCCAGTGTCTTCAGGGGATGTGTACGCTCACAGACTTCTCCTGATTGGCCCCCTCCTCCTGTTTGCATACCACACCCAATCCCTAGACCCCTGCCCGAAAGCACATGCTTTAAACCAAGCGTTAAGTATCACTTCCTCTGTGCCTTCTCTGACACCTGCCCATGACCCATGCAGCTTTAAAACCTCTCTTCTGTCCTCCCACAGCACTTATGCTTATTCTGTGCCAGGAACTGTCACAAGTCCGTTCTCCATATGCAGGCACCAGTCCTTCCGGGCCAGCTGTCACATAGGTTTGGGGGCATGTTTTCTTTATGTCTCTTTTGTAGGAAGCCCGCAGATGCCTCACCTCATGTGCCTGATGTGGGAGAGGATGAGGAGGAGCTGGGCCAGCCGCCGGTGCTGCTGCTGCAGGGTCAGGCCTGCCTTGGCCATCAGGTGGATCAGAGTGTCTGTGATCTTGTCCAGGACTCGGTGGATATGGTCCTTCTCTTCCAGAGACTTCAGGGTGCTGGACAGAAATGTGTACACTCCTGAATGCGCAGAGAGAGAGTGAGAGAGAGAAGCTCAAAGAGGATGAGGTCTAGGAGACCCAGAGTGTTCATGGGATGTACTAATAAGCCAGTGCCCTTCCCTAGCACAGAAATCTAGCAATGGGGATGTTCTGGACCCATTTGAAACTGAGTTACAATGTAAAATTCCTAATGCATATGCAAGTCTCAGAGCACCAGCAAACCAAGGGGGGCTCCTTTGTGTGAGCCATGACCCACAAAGAGTCTGTTAGCCTTGGAACTGTCATGGCCACATGGGCCACCCTTTCTCAGACAGGTCTGACAGCAACATGAATTGTTCATGTAATGTAATTGACCATGTAATTGACAACCCTGTGAGCAGCCACTGTTGTTCCTTTTCACATCAAGGAATTAAAGGGCAGAGGAAGTCACTAACCTGCTGGGGAACTCGGATAGTAGGTAGGCAGAGCTTAGATGGAACACAATCTGCTGACTCCACACCTGGTAATGATAAAGGAGGCGCTCTCTCTCTCTCGGGAGATGTATGAAACTTGTGGTGAGAGTCAGAGAGTGACGAGCGATTGGCTAAGTGATTGGAAGGTGATTTTTCCAAGTAGGATTTCTGTTTTAGATCAAGTTTGAAGTCTAAGCACTTTTCAGCCTCAGCAGAAAAGTGTATGACAGGGATAGGTATAGGCCACCTTGAAAATCACTTTTTTACGGCCACATAAATTTTTCCTCTCTTGCCTGGTTTCTGAAATACATCCTGCTCTCTGGGCCACAGATAGGCCAAGGACACAAGGTGAGACCATCACAGCGCCCAGTGCTTCTGGAAAGTAGTAGCCACAAGCTAGAAAATAAGAGCCTATTTCTGAGATTGTATATGAGGTTGTGAGACAGAAGTTCTTTCCCCTAGCATTGCTAAACTGGGAGACTGAGAATACGGGGCTCTGAATGGCCCTCCTCCCAGCACGTGGAACTCCTGTCTGCAGAAAGGAACCTACCAACAACAAGCAGAGGTGACAGTATGTGTGGGAGACAGAGGTGGGGAGAAGGGATGGGGAGAGAGGGAGAGAGAGAGAGAGAGAGAGAGAGAGAGAGAGAGAGAGAAGAGAGATCCAGGTAGTAGGTAGTAGTCACAAGGTCTTAGTTCTTACATTTTTTTCATTTGACCTTTGAGCTTTCATGTATCCTTCCTAACACATGTATTAATGAATCCCCTTTTTGCTTAACATAGTGTGAGTTGTATTTCTGTCACCTGTAGCTGACAAAATTCTATTACAGGCAGTTGTGACCTCAACCCAAGGGCAGGAAGAAAGTGAGTGATGATGAGGTGAGAAGTACTGAGAATGAGAGATGGGCAGAATGAAACCAGCTTTTTGGGGACTAAAATGATGCATTTTCTAACATTACAGAAATAAGCTCCATCCTGCCTAACCACACAGCCTTGCAGGGAGCAAAGACAGTACTTTTTTTTCAGATTATGTGTATTTATAACAATACTTTTTTGGTCATATCACTATTCAGCCCAGTGACCATCTCACAAACCTATTTCTTCTCCTCCTGTCTCCCCTTCCTCATCAGCACCTTCAAGAGCTAAATGCTCCCAAGTTTATCAATCCCTGACTTCATGGGGATAACATGGTGACAAGTTACTGCTCACGTAGAAGTTCGTAGGTTGGGAATGGGAGAAACACCTACACAGAGGCACTCATAGTAAACAGAGTTGTAATTGCCCAGAATGGAAAATGGCTAAGCTTTAAAACAAACATAGCAATAACAACAAAACCAGAATGGTGGGATCTTGGCTTCCATGCAGTTGAATAGGATTCAACTTTCGGTGTAGCTTTTGGTACCCTGGGGAACTCTGATCTAAAGCAAACAGCACAGAATGAGTAAGCAGCAAAGAGACAGCAGGCTAAGAAGGAAATTGCTGAATTACTTCATTTATGTTCCATGTGGGCTGTTGGTAGAGAAAGAATGTGTCTATCAGAAAAACGGGCAAACATCTTGTGACCGAGGTGCTGGCCTGGAGGTGGCAGACAGTAGAGGGTGTGCACTGGGGGGTTAGGGCTGAGAGGGCCTCAGCTGACCTCCCCTCATCTCTGCCTCTCACAGTCCTGTGTCATCATCCACAGTGCAGCCTCACATACCCTAGAGCCCCTGCCTCTGCTGGATATCCTAGGAACCCGCCCAAGCCACAGAGCTGACTTAGTCCAACTTGGCTGATGTACTTTCTACCAATTTCCTTTTTTATTCCCACCCAGGATGCCAGCCTCATTCACCAATAATCCCTTTCTTCTTCAAGGAAACCACATAACAGAGACTCAAACGGCTTGGATGTCCCTGCCTGGGAGAGTGACACGTGTGTATCACTTTGCTTCTTATTGTTTGCACAGTGTGAAGGCACACCGTGCTGGGACCTCAGCGACCCCGAGAGCCAGCATTTCACCATGATTTTGACAGAGGAGGTCAAAGACATGGCACTCGGCCTCTGGGGAGTGACTTTTTTCTTGGGCTGCCAACGTTCCATCCGCCTTAAGGTGTATGTGGGTTCCTTCCTCCAGCATGCACTTACTGAGAACCTAGTATGTGCATGACTATGCTAAAGATTTCAGGCCTTACTTCCTGTCAAGTGTTAATGTTTTAAGAGCAGATATTGCCTACAGAGAGAGTGTTCTTACACGGACGCTCAGGGTGCAGGCCATTTGCAGAACAAGCCTGTTTTTCTAGTCCTGTTTTGGCATCAATACAGCTTATCATCTCATCCTTGTCAGCAGATGCTTCCTAGCTGTGCAAATACACTGAGAAATAAAAATAGGGTCCCGTTGAAATGCCAATAGTCAACAGCAGCAGCCATCTTCTTTCTGGACTTTTCTGGCAAAATGCGGTCCGTGTTTGCTGCCTGTTGCCCTTCAGGGCCCATTTGGGAGAAACAATAGAAATCCAGATTCCCAAAATGCTTCACGTGCTTTGGCAACCACTGCTAAAGAGCAAGAGCAAATCAGGGTGCTGGTAACTTCCACATCCCAGGTGGTCTCTGCCACCCTGGAAGGCGACACCACTGTGCCCAGCAGCACAGAGCAAGTGACCAGACCGTGAGGGCCTTTGAAAATATTCTTGCAACAAGGCAGGCTTTTGCAACTCTGGAGGCTGCTCCACATCCCCAAGATGGAAACAAAAAACATCTATATGTCATTATCCAAGTCTTGAAGTGCTGTCAGCAAGTCTGAGCTTCCAGGCATTCTGAATCTTGCCGCCAATAAGAAGGTATTTAGGAAGAGTCTGGGGAAATCCAATGGTACAAAAGAAAAGGGAGCGAAGCTACGTGGACGCCCCCATGTACAAGACATCTCAACCCAGGCTCTTGCTCTCTCCCTCTCCTTCACTCTCCAGTCTGCTGTCCCTCACCTTCTCTCATTTTGCTAGGCCATTCTCTCTTCCTTTTCCTCTTCCATCTCCACCCCAGAGGAATCCCCTTCTCCATTCCTCAGTGCTTTTCTAGATAACAGAGTCTTCCAGAATCTGGAGGAGGTGTGCTGTACACTGCAGTGCCCGTGCCCGTGTGGCTGTGCCCAGAAGGAAGCCGTAGTATAACCAGGGGTCCCCTTGCCATGAGCCTCCATGGGGGTTACAGCTAAGTGTCCTGGAGAAGTGAGAGGTGCTGATGCCTATGGCTTACTAGATGCTTGAGGACAAACTCTTCGAGCCAGGCCAGATTTTCTTTCTGTTCCTGAAGGAAGGATGTGACAGCAGACCCTGAGAGAGTCCTTCAGTCTATCACAGCTTGATCAAAAAAAAGAATGACTCAAAGGAAAAAGTGAAGAAAATTCCTCAAGTCACAGTTCAAGTAGTCTGGACTGGAAAGCTGCCACTCGGCTTGGAGAAGAAGGCGTCTTCAGCATTCACAGAGGTCTTAGGGATGAGTCACACGTGAGCATTTTGCCTTTCGGGTGCTCCGCTGGGGACTCATTCTACAACCAAATAGCACATTTGCTCAAAAGTGCCACTGAAGCTGCCAGTCTGATGAACACCATGTTTGTTGTATGCTTCTCCTATGACTGCGGTTCTTCCTGGGAATGGCACCGTCCCAAACAGGGTGTTTGGGCAGCCTGAGGCTGCTGCTGTCACTTTGTGGGAGGGGCTCTACTAGATGTCCTACAATGTGCAAGTCAGTCCCAAACAGTGAAGGATTTGTTCCAGTTCCTATGCCTCTCAAATGCCCTACTGAACTAAATCTACTACAGATCTACTACAGATAAAAATCTATAGTGGGTGGGTGCAGTGGCTCATGCTTGCAATCCCAGCACTTTGGGAGACTGAGGTGGGTGGATCACTTGAGATGAGAAGTTCAAGACCAGCCTGGTCAACATGGTGAAACCCCGTCTCTACTAAAAATACAAAAAATTATCCAGGCATGGTGTCAGGTACCTGTAATCCCAGCTACTCGGGAGGCTGAGGCAGGAGAATTGCTTGAACCCAGGAGGTGGATGTTACAGTGAGCTGAGATCACACCACTGCACTCCAGCCTGGGCGAGAGAGAGAGACTCCATCTCAAAAGAAAAAAAAATGTAGTGAAAAGTTTTGAAAAGCTTTCAAATGGCTGTACCCAAAAGGTCCAGAATATTGAATTATTTATAGAGAAGGAAGTTTAAATGGAATATGTTTTCTCCAAATTATTAAATAGCTTATTTGCTTTATGCAAGTTGGCAATTGAATGTATTATGTCAGCTTTTCAACCACGCATTTAATTGAAATGATTTCAGTGCAGCTGTACAGGTACGACAAAAACAACACAATTGGATGTCAATATGTAGAGAGGAGATGTAAGACTCTACCAAATAAAAATAGATCCAACAATTATAAAATAGTACACATCAATGAAATAGTTATTGCCTCCTGTATGTTTTAAAATAAATTTGTAACATGATAAAAAATCCATTTTTGTGAAATGCGTATATTAAAATTACTTTGAGGTTTTTATCTTTCTGTTTTACATTGACATTCTCTCCAGAGTTTTCCTACACACTTCCTGATAGCCTCTGATACGTTTTTCCGTTTCTTTCTCCAATCTGTCTTGTCTTCTCCATTGCTTATCCAAAGGATATAATCTCCAAGGCCTTGTTAAGTTCTAGAGACTGACTGAATATTTGCGTTGAATGTAGTGGGGTATTAAGATAAGATAAATGTTTCTATCTACTTTGGCACTTTTTCATCTCATAACAAAGGGAATCACTTTGACAATACACTTATAATAAAACCCGACTCATTTGCAAAATTACTTCTTCATTTTCTATTTTTCTTTTACTTTCGCAGTCTTTGAATTTTCTTGGCATATGTTTTAGCCCATTTTCTGTTACTTATAACAGAATACCTGAAACTGGGTAATTTACAAAGAAAGGAATTCATTCCTTACAGTGAAGGAGGCTGAGAAATCAAAGGTCAAGGGGCCACATCTGTGAGGGCCTTCTTTCCGGTGGGCACTCTGCAGAGTCCCGAGGTGGCATCACATGGCAAGGGGGCTGAGTGTGCTAGTGCAGGTCTCTCCTCCTTCTCTTATAAAGCTACCAGTCCCACTCCTGGGATACTTCGTTAATCCATCAACCCGTTATTCCATGAATGGATTCAACCACTCACGAGCACAGAACCTCCAGGAACCAATCACCTCTTAAAGGTCCCACTTCTCAATACTGCCACACTGGGGATTAAATTTCAACATGAGTTTTGGAAATGACAAACAGTCAGACCACAGCAGCATATTTTTACTAATCGATTTTATTTTTCTCTCCTTTTATCATACACAAATAGGTTGGTTAGTTTTCTCAATCTGGTGTCTGTCTCTTGCTCTGCTTTTTCATATGCCTCTACTTCTTGGACAAAAAGCCTTCTGATCATCTTTTCATATCCAAACATTCATTGTAAATACATATAAGCATTTCATTACTTTATTATGTTTTCTACTTTAGTCAAGCTTGGGCATCTGCATTGAAATATATGTCATTTTATTTTAGTATAGTTTAATATTATTTCTCCTTTATATGATGGTTATCAAATTACATTTTTTTAAATTATATGTACAGGCAAATTATTACCTCTTTGTTTCATTTAAAAGTAATCAAAGGAATATGTATGTTTTATTAGACTAGTAGTTTATCACTGGCAATTCAAGGAGATTTTACTCTTAATGTTTGTGATTCTCAAACTTGGCTGTCTCCAGAATCTCCTGTGGAATTTTACAAGATGTAGCTGCCAGGTTCCATCAAAACCTGATGATTGGAAGCTGAAGGTGAGCCCTGGTACCTGTGCTTAAAAAAACCTCTCCATTCACAGCCAGGACGGCGAATCACATGACTGTCTTAGCTTCTTTGTATTGTGGCTACTAAAATGTAAAATCTTGAAAGCATGGACTGTATCTTTGTTTTGTGAAAACAGCCCTATCATGATGCCACAATGACTTTAAGAGGATGACTTATCCATGGATATCCTTGCTCCTCTGTGTCTGTTCTGCCTTTCTGGCTGGACTGGTTAGAATGGAGATAACTCTTAGGATGACCTTGGAAGCCACCCATTCATGATGGCAGAGCCCTCACCTGCCTTAGTCCCTGAGTGACCACATAAGAGAGGGTTATGGCATTAACCTGTTCATGGACCCAGCATTGCTAAGTAAACAAGAAATAAACTTCCAGGTGTTTGAGCTATTATACATTTTGTAGCCTGTTTGTTATAGCAGGCGTCCTACTCTAATGCAAGATGAGAAGTATTTTATGCCTCACTGATAGGAAAGTCAATACATTTGTATAAACAGGTATAAAGCCAGAGGAATGTTTTGTATACCTCTCTTTGTTGCCATTTCCTACATTCTTAAGGCTTTAGGTTGTAAAGTTTACTTAGAAATCATTACTCTTCCCTAATGCCAATACCATCCACACTTTGTTATGGAAACCCCAATCTAAATTCTAGAACTACCTAGTCATCCCCCATCATGCTATCCATTCATTCTGAATACTAACATACTTCATAGCATCCGATTTGTTCAAAGAACCAAGGGGCAAGCCTAAGACACTTGAATGTTTAGTTTGATATGATTTAAAGCCCTCAACATTACTAAAGACTTCAAACAGATTGCTCTATGGCATAGAGGAACTAACTTCTCATTATGTGAATTGAACAAAGAGATTATTGCTGTGGGAAATATTTGTTCATAGATAGGAAACTTGCATCCTTCTACTGATACGTAATTGTTTACCTAAAAGGTGAAGAGCCTGCTCATAACCCAACCCTTGAGCAAATCTGTATTGTTAGACTACTGTGTATAAGACCATACACTCATTGAAGTCCTCTCTAAGAGGTCTAAAAGAGAGATGACAGTGAAGATGAGTGTTTCTGCTGGAACCCAGCAAGGGAATATGGCAGTCCTGTTCATTTGGTACTGCTTTATACCCACTTGACACAGGTGACTAGATAACCAACCATATGCCTCTGATTCAGTGACATTTTTTAACTTGGTAACATTTTTTAGGGAAATCTACTAGATGTTCTAGAAAGTAAATACTTGGTACATCAACACATTCATGGTGAAACCGATGAACAGATTCAGCTGACTTGAGAAAAAATCTTAAATATGCACTTTTTGAAAAGAATTTAATGTCTCACTTTTAAATATAAAGTCTCAGTTTTTAAATTTTGTAATAAATATTATCCTAGCCTTATACCTTTCAGGACAAAGCCATTACACATCTATATTTTCCTTAGGAGCCTTCTTTTCATTACTTATATATGTAATATATTTTAAAACAGTCAGGGTTTTGGATTT
This sequence comes from Cacajao melanocephalus, assembly GCA_963573385.1. NCBI lineage: Eukaryota > Metazoa > Chordata > Mammalia > Primates > Pitheciidae > Cacajao > Cacajao melanocephalus. The sequence goes on along the minus strand of CAUYLG010010298.1, from coordinate 14,982 downwards.
CCTACACCACAGTCAATTACTATCTTTCCAAGGTCAGAAACAAGATGCTCTAAAGTCACGCTTGGAAAATGCACAGTCCATCTATTGCAGAGGAGTTTGCACAAGGGTCCATGTGGAACTCATCGTCCCAGTGGGCTGACCTGGTCTCAAAGGCTTTGAGCGTTTCCTTTTTTCCCAGAAAAAGCAGATCAAAACATCCTGGATACATTTGTTTCTCTGGATTCCACCCTTTCTTGTCTGATATTTCAACAATAATTAACCCACAATGCAGAGCAGAAAGGAGCTCTTACACACTGGGGAAGGTTGTATTTTCCAAGATTGACCACACCAATATCTCCTATCCACAAACTTTTCAATAAGGTGATGTTGGCACTCTTTCCACAGAGATATGGGATCTGAGCTTTCTCCCTTGAAACTGAGTGGACTCATGACTCGCTTGTAATCAATAGAATGGGCTGAAAGTGACACTTTGCTTCAGACATTGTGAAGATGAGACAAGCTATTCCCTCTGTGTCTTATCCAAATTTATGATCAATAATTTATTGATTTTTTCTAGCTGTTAAGTTTAGGAGTAATTAATTGCACAGCAGTAATCAGCAGCAGTAATCAGAACACACCTAGATACTCTTTTTTTTTTTTTTTTTTTTTTTTTTTGAGAGACAGGGTCTTGCTCTGTTACCCAGGCTGGAGTGCAGTGGTGTGATCATGGCTCACTGCAGCCTCAAACTCCTGTGCTCAAGCAATCTTCCCACCTCAGCCTCCCAAGTAGCTGGGTCTATAGGCACACACCACCATACCCAGCTATACCTAGACATCTATGGCAGACACCTTGGGAGGAAAGTGATCCAGAAGAGGAAGATAGGAGATTTGACTCCTGGCCTGATACAACAAGAGATGGAATAGAATTTCAATGCTTCCTGCCCCAAGTTATGAATTCTGCCTGCCAATGCCCCAGCATAGCCCTCATCCATGCAGTGGTAAAGGCTTGAGTGCATCCTATCAGCTATGGTGTGAAGTTAATGGTTTTCACAGGAGACCTTCAGCCCTAACCACCACACAGTGATTATCAAAACACATGGATCATCCCCTAACTGGCAACCCAAAAGATCTGTACTCTGGTTTCTCACCATAGAATAAATGACTTTGAATTCTCAGTTGCACAATTCTTGCCAAAATCCTAGTTGTGAGAAGTAGACTTTGTAAAACTTTGTCTGAAAAAGAGTTTTTATGTTGAATAGCGGGGTTTTTTTTTAATTAAAAGCCTGTGAACTTTATAATAAAATGTGTTATTTTTGTTTTGGCCAGGCAAAGAAAATTTAGAGCCAAACTTGTGATCCCTCCTAGGAACTGTGGAGATAGACTTCTATGTGTGTGTTAGTTGGTTTCCACACTGCTGATAAAGACATACCCGAGACTGGAAAGAAAAGGAGGTTTAATTGGACTTACAGTTCCACATGACTGGGGAGGCCTCAGAATGGCCTCCTGCCATGGCAGGAGGTGAAAGGCTCTTCTTACATGGCAGCGGCAAGAGAAAATAAGAAGTGCAAAAGTGGAAACCCCTGATAAAACCGTCAGATCTCATGAGACTTATTCACTACCACAAGAACAGTATAGGGGAAACTGCCCTCATGATTCAAATTATTTCCCACTAGGTTCCTCCCACAATACTTGGGAATTATAGGAGTATAATTCAAGATGAGATTTGGGTGGGGACACAGAGCCAAATCTTATCATTCCATCCCTAGCCCCTCCAAATCTCATTTCCTCACATTTCAAAAGCAATCGCACCTTCCCAACAGTCCCCCAAAGTCCTAACTCATTTCAGCATTAACCCAAAAGTTCACAGTCCAAAGTCTCATCTGAGACAAGACAAGCCCGTTCTGCCTATAAGCCTATAAAATCAAAACCAAGCTAGTTACTTTCTAGATGCAATGGGGGTACAGGCATTGGATAAATAAAGCCATTCCAAATGGGAGAAATTGGCCAAAATGAAGTTACAGGGCCCATGCAAGTCTAAAATTCAGCAGGGCAAATTCTAAAGCTTCAAAATGATCTCTTTTGACTCCATGTCTCACATCCAGGACATGCTGATGCAAGAGGTAAGTTCCCATAGCCTTGGGCAGCTCTGCCCCTGTGGCTTCACAGGGTATAGCCACCCCAACCTTCACCCTGACTGCTTTCACAGGTTGACATTGAATGTCTGTGACTTTTCCATGCACTTGGTGCAAGCTGTCAGTGAATCTACCATTCTGGAGTCTGGAGGAGGGTGGCCCTCTTCTCATAGCTCCACTAGGCAGTACCCCAGTAGACTGTGTGGGGGCTCCAACCCCACATTTCCCTTTCTCATTGCCCGAGCAGAGGTTCTCCATGAGGGCCCCACCCCTGCAGCAAACTTTTATCTGGGCATCCAGACATTTCCATACATCTATTGAAAACTAGGTGGAGGTTCTTCTGTGTACCCACAGGCTCAACACCACATGAAAGCTGCCAAAGTTTGGGGCTTGCGCTGTCTGAAACCATGGGCTGAGCTGTACCTTGGCCCTTTTAGCAATGGCTCAAATGGCTGAGACACACGGCACCAAGTTAGTAGACTGCACACAGCATGGGGACCTTGGGACTCGTCCATGAAACCACTTTTTTTCCTCCTAAGCTTCTGGGTCTGTGATGGGAGGAGCTGCCATGAAGACCTATGACATGCCCTGGAGATATTTTCCCCATTGTCTTGGGGATTAACATTCAGCTTCTTGTTACACAAATTTCTGCAGCCAGCTTGAATTTCTCCTCAAAAAAATGGAGTTTTCTTTTCTACTGCATCATCAGGCTGCAAATTTTCTGAACTTTTATGCTGTTTCCCTTTTAAAATGGAATGCTTTTAACAACCCCCAAGTCACCTTTTGAATGTTTTGCTGCTTAGAAATTTCTTTTGCTAGATACCCAAAATCATCTTACTCAAGTTCAAAGTACTACAAATCTCTAGGGCAGGGGCAAATACCACCAGTCTCTTTGCTAAAACATAACAAGAGTCACCTTTGCTCCACTTTCCAACAAGTTCCTCATCTCCATCTGAGACCACCTTATCCTGGACCATATGGTTCATATCACTATCAGCATTTTTGTCAAGGCCATTTAACAAGTTTCTAAGAGGTTCAAAACTTTCCCTCATTTTCCTGTCCTCTTCTGAGCTCTCAAAACTGGTCCAACCTCTGCCTAACACCCAGTTCCAAAGTTGCTTCCACATTTTCAGGTATCTTTTCAGCAACACCCCACTCCTGGTACCAATGTATTGTATTAGTTCATTTTCATGCTGCTGATAAAGACATATCCAAGACTGGGAAGAAAAAGAGGTTTAATTGGATTTACAGTTCCACATGGCTAGGGAGGGCTCAGAATCATGGCAGGAGATGAAAGGCACTTCTTACATGGTGATGGCAAGAGAAAAAATGAAGAAGATGCAAAAGCAGAAACCCCTGATAAAACCGTCAGATCTCATGAGACTTATTCACTGTAATGAGAGCAGTATGGACAAAACCACCCCCATGATTCAAATTATCTCCCACTGGGTCCCTCCTACAACATGTGGGAATTATGGGAGTACAATTCAAGATGAGAGTTGGGTGGGGACACAGAGCCAATGTGTGGACCCTGACAGAGTCAGTGTGCTAATCTGACTCCTGGATTTATTATTTTCTTCAGATTGTCATCAATTTATGATTTTGTCAAATATTGGTTTACCCCTTTGCACTGCATAGGGGTAAGGCATTTCAAAGTCTCTGTGGAATAGGTAATATGCAAATAAAATCATGAAAATGACACCCCTTCATCCTTGCCAAATCAATGAACAGTGTTAATGTGAACAGAAGTGTTTATAAAACATCATTAAACACCTATCTGACTCTTAGATGCAAATCCAGAAAAGAAATGACATACAATCTGAGCATATATAATTGGCTGATGTGCACATGTCCATATCACCCTGAAATGAACAGCCTGCTTAACAGCCTGCAATGCTTTGCACCAGCCACTAATAAATGACAGTAATGTAATCTTGGCTTTGATTTGCAAATTTATATCATGAGCCAAAAACCTTCAAATATATTTCCCCCCTTTTTCCTAGGCTAGAATTGAAATGGCTTAGAGTTCTCTTTGATTATTTTGAAAAAGATAACTAGTGTTGAAAGTTCCTAATTTTGAGAGTTGAGCAGACATGTAGATGGTACATGTTCATTGGGGGTGAGCACTATGTGGATGAAAACTGTGTTGAAAAGTGTTACACGATTGTTTATAACAGGTTTATCTCATTTGTTGTTAAGGAGAAGAAGGTTACATTACATTGCAAAAATTGCACCACAGAATTCCAGAATTAAGATTATCAATTAGTTCAGTGGTCTTTAAACCATTTTGAGAGTAAAAGCCCCTTTTAAAACAAACAAAAAGGTAAAGCCCTCATACGCAATCTGGATGAGGTCAAACTTCTCTGATTAAAGCAAAAGAAATGTTGTGGGGTGGGGGCACCAGAGCCCATTCACTCCAACTTTCCCTCACTATCCTGTGCATCTATCCTCTGGTGACCCCATGGCTTCTTCCAAAATACTTGGCTTCAGTAGAAGAAAGTGTAAAAACCACTGATCTCCAGAGAATGAGAGAACAAGTCACAGACTGGGAGAAAATATTTGCAAAAGACATACCTGTTATCCAAAATATACAAAGAGCTTTTAAAACTTGACAATAAGAACACAAACAACCTGATTAAAAAATGGACCAAAGACTTTAACAGATACCTCACCAAAGAAAATATGCAGATGGCAAATCAGCATATGAAAAGATGCTCTATGTTACATTATCAGAGAAATGCAAATGAAAACAAATGAGATACCACAATACACCCGTTAGAATGGTTGAAATCCAGAGCATTGACAACAACACATGCTGATGAGGATGTGGAGCAACAGGAACTCTCACTTATTTGTTGATGGAAATGGAAAATGGTACAGCCACTTTGGAAGATGGTCTGGCAGTTTCCTACAAAACTAAACATACTCTTACTATACAATCCAGCAATTGTGCTCCTGTTCATTCAAAAGCACTAAAAATATGTATCTACACAATTAGCTGCACATGGGTGTTCATAGCAGCTTTATTCATAATTGCCAAAACTTGGATGCAACCAACATATCCTTCAGTAGGTGAATATATTAACAAAGTGTGTACAATCCAGACAATGGAGTAGTACTCAGTGATAAAAAGAAATGAGTTCTCAAGCCATAAAAAGACATGGAGGGACCTTAAATGCATATCACTGAATGAAAGAAGTCAATCTGAAAAGGCTACAAACCTTATGACTCCAAGTATATGACATTCTGGAGAAGGCAAAACTATGGAGACAGTAAAAAGATCAGTAGTTACCAGGAGTGGGTGGAGGGAAGAATGAATAGGAAGAGCACAGAGGATTTTTAGGCAATGAAATTATTCCGTATGATATTACAATGCTGCATACATTTGTGAAAAGCCATACAATGCCCAACACCAGTGTAAACTATGCACTTTGGGTGATAATAATGTGTCAATGTAGGTTCATCAGTTGTAACCAATGTACCTCTCTGGGTGGGGATGCTGACGGTGAGGGACATTGTGTATGTGCGGGGGCAGGGAACATACAGGAGCTTTCTGTACTTGCCACTCAGTTTCGCTGAAAATCTAAATCCGTTCTAAAAAATTAAGTCTTTAAAAATAAAATAAATAAATTTTAATGTAAAAAACAAAAAACACTGATTCAGTACAATTACTGGAAAATTGTGGGAAACTGAGGCTAAAGGAAGTGAAGGAAGGGGGGCTGCAGATGTTACATCTGTGGGGGGGCCTTGAGGCAGGGCCACTAGCCTGGACTTGCCTGAGGTCGGCCAGTTGGTAAATAAGTGTCATAGCTGGAACTAGAACCCAAACAGCTCTCACTTCTGGCCCAGTGCTCAAAAGCTACACAAAGAATTTCCTAACTTCAAGGTTTGTGAGAAACTAGAAATGAATGCCAAAGGACTCGCCTCCAGAGATATTTGAGAAAACTAATAATTTTCCTGGAATGATTTAGAAACAATTCTGCATTTCAAAACAGGGTGCAGGATGATGTGGAGAAAGGAAGGAGTGGCAGTGAATTGGCATCTTCTAAGAGTCTCTTTAAGTAAGGATTTTCACCAAAATGTTGACAGTGATTACTTTTGTAGGGTGAAATTATGATTTCTCAGGAGATTATTTTGCTTGGTGGGTTTTCCGTATTTTCCAAGTTCTCTGCCTTGGTCATGCATTTCTTGCGTAATTTGGTGGAGGAAAATGCTATTAAAAATACAAAATCAAAGTCCCTTTCATTCCTATTATTTCATGAGCTTCATCAATACCTTGACTGTTGAGAGGGAAATATGGCTGATGAACGAATACTCCAAAAAAAAAAAAAAGGAGTTTGCTGTGCGAGATATTACGTATTACTAATTTCATAAGATTTCTATCATCCTTAAGGCTGCTCACATTCTCACATTTCTAGAACTCTTCAAGGCTTGTTGTTTTAGCAGGAAGTGGAGCTAACAAATTTGTAACTAAAGCTTCTGTGAATATTTTCTTAGTTGGAAATACCTCTGATATGTCATCACTAGCCTGAGCTACGATTTTAAAGAATAAATAAATGTCCCCTGCCAGTCCCCTCTTGACATTTATGCATAGCTGTCCTCCGAGCTGACTACCTGTTCCAACCTGGACCGTGAAGCCCAAGCATCTGCTTTCTGTTGCAGAGAATCTGGACAGTAGACTGCATTTGGTCCATTGGGCCTTAGTGGGATTAGACAGGGCACTGTCTGAACCAACAGCTCCTTGATCACCAGAGAAAGGCACAGGTAGAGAGATAGCATAGTTCCACATTCGGCAGCGTCCTTCAAGCTCATTACATACTAGGAAAGGACGTGTCAATCATACAAAGTAAATGAAGTCTTTGGAAGAGGCTGTCTTCTCTTAGAAAAGTTTTTTAAAAGAGATACACTCAGCTGGATATGGTGGCTCATGCCTATAATCCCAGCACTTTGGGAGGCCAAGGCAGGAGGATCACCTGAGGTCAGGAGTTTGAGACCAGCCTGACCAACATGGAGAAACCTCGTCTCTACTAAAAATACAAATTAGCCAGATGTGAGGGTGCATGCCTGTAATCCCAGCTACTCGTGAGGCTGAGGCAGGAGAATCGCTTGAATCTGGGAGGTGGAGGTTGCAGTGAGCCAAGATCACACCATTGCACTCCTGCTTGGGCAACAAGAATGAAACTCCATCTCAAAAAAAAAAAAGAGAGAGAGAGAGAGAGAGAGAGAGAGAGATACACTCACAGCAAATCAACTCTTATCTTTCTTTTTGCAAATACTGCTTTTAAAAAAAAATCAGTGGCAAAGGGCCCAAGAGAGTGGGTAAGACATAAAATGCCAATGCTTTGAGAACTCAGACTGCCTGGAATAAGCAGTTCATCAGCATTATGTCTGTGCAAGTCACAAAACTTAATATGAACATAACAAGCACCTATATAGATACGAAAATGAAGAAAATTCTCTAAGAGAAGATAATTTGTTTCAAAAGGAGATGTTTATAATAGAATCTATGAAGAAATTCCTGACTGTGGCTTTTTTAGAGCAGAGGGCAGTGGCTGATGGCGGGGTGGCAGGGGAGCTGTCTGCCCTCTATAACTCTCCTCTGTCTCATGGGCCACTGTGCATGGTTAGGTTACATTCATGTGAGTGCTTTCATGCACTCTTGGCAAAAGTGTAAACTGATGAAGTTTCCTGGGGCAGTACGGGATGTGTATTAAGAGCAGGCAATATGTATCAAGAGCCTTAAGAACGTTTGTACCCTTTTCACCAGCAAGTCAATTTCCAGCAGCATACACAAAGTAACAATGAAAAGTGAGCAAAAGATGTATGAAAAGAATGCAAAACAAGTGTTATTTATAATCCTGAAAGAGAAATCACTTACCCGTTTAACAGTATCAGATTTGTTGAATAAATCATGTTGTATTTTCATGACTGATTACAGAGTTATTTAAAATCTTATTTTAAAAGAAAGTATGTTATATAATCCAAACTGGAATATGTAAATATAAATATGAATATATATATATACACACACAGTATGGATGGAAAAGAAAACAGTACCTAACACAAATTGTTAAAGTAGGTATTGTTCTAAGAGCCAACTTGTATTAACAATAACCCTATGAGGTAGGCACTATTATAATCACCTCATGGGGAAGGAAACAGAAGCACAAAGGGTTTCAGCAACTTGTTCAAAGTCAGACAGCTAAGAAATAGCAGAAAGGGATTTGATCTTGGACTCAAAGTCCCTCGTTCTTAACCCTTCACTCTTTTGTGGTAAGATACATTCAGAGCATCAACTTGGTTGGCTAACATCAGGTGGTTTTATATTTCCTTAATTGATTATTTTGCTTCTATAAATTTCGTAAAAATCCAATTTAGTGAAAACTAGTTTTATAATCACAATTTTATATTTAAAAAGAATAATTTTCTTGTTATATCTGTCTTTGTAATCAGATCATGAAGTTCTTGAGGTAGGAGTGCCTTCCTAATTATTACCACTATTGCTATGAGCACTGGGTCACTGCTATAGAGCTGTCTGTAGGTTCCAGGGAGCAGTCCCTATGCCTCACATAAACCACACTGTAAGAACTACTGTTCTCTCCATTTTACAGATAAAACAAGTGAAGGCAACTTTGTATTTCCAGCACTTAGCACAATGCCTGGAAAGCAGTAAACCCTCAATAAATGGTGATCAAACTAAGAAACAACAGTTGACAAAGTTACAGACATCACTCCGTTCCATAGAATATTGCTTTCTTATATACCAGAAGAAAAATACAACCTAAAAAGCACATCTAAAGTAAAAACTCAGAGGAAATGGAGCTGAATTAACCTCAATTAACTTCGATCTGCAAAAGTAGCCATGGGCCCTCTGAGGGAAAGTGCTGGACGAGGTGCAAGCTGGTGGAGTGCTCAATGACCCCTTCGGGGAGGCAGTGCAGGGCAAGATGGAACTCAAAGCAAGGAGTTTGCTTTTTCATCCTTCAACCCAAGAGAAGCAGTTGGAAGGAGCAGCAGGGTCATGAGTGGCAGACGTTGACGTACATATTCCAGCTCAGTGCTGTGATTTTGGCCTAGACTCAAAACTTTATGGTTTTGAACAGTTTGATGTTCCATTTCAAATTTTCAGAAAACCATACATATTCTATTACATATGCTTTGAATACGCATTGAACAAGGCATAGTATCTTGTGGGTAAAGAGATATTCACTAAAAAACAATTCGTTTATTTTACTGTTGGGCTCAGGAAATAAGTGGAATTTTGTCGTTTCTTAAGGTTTTCTTCAGTTCAAGCTTTAAAGTCTTTCAGTATGCCAACCCCCTGGGCTGCAGACTGGTACCAGTGTGTGGGTCTGTCGGTAACTGAGCCGCATAGTAAGAGGTGAGTGGTGGGCAAGCAAGCATGACTGCCTGAGCTCTGCCATCTGTCAGATCAGCGACGGCATTAGATTCCCATAGGAGTGTGAACCCTATTGTGAATTGTCCATGTGAGGGATCTCAGCTGTGTGCCTCCTATGAGAATCTAACTAAAGCCTGATGATCTGAGGTGAAACAGTTTCATCCCAAAGCTATCCCCTACCCCACTCCATGTGTGTACAAATTTTCTTCCATGAAACTGGTCCCTGGTACCAAAAAGGTGGGGGGCCGCTGCTATAGCTCACTTTCTTACAGTCACTTACTGCTTCAAAGTCACATAGCCCTTGTAACAAAGTCCAAACTTTTATAGATAACATCTTTGATGTTAAAAAAAACCTCAAGTTTGCCATTTTGAGATATTTTTCAGATCCTGCATTCCAGTGGGTCCACTGCTGCCAGCCAGAGTGAGGACCCCCTCCAAGGAACTGACCCAGTGCAAGAATGGAGTTTCTATATCCTTCTTATCCCCTCCCCTATGTCCTAACCAATCAGTTACCCCCAGGTCCTCAGCCTCCTTCCTGCCAGAATTCCCTTAAAAACTCCAGCCCCAAACATCTTAGAGAGGTGGATTTGAGGTTTCCTTCTGTCTCCTAATTTGGCTGCCACACAATTATTAAACTCTTTCTCTGCTGCAGCTCCTGCTGTTTGGTGTATTGATCTGTTACCATGCAACATGCCATCAAGCCTGGTGGTCCTATAATGACCTGGTCACTCAGCAAAAGATCAGTCCTCAGCTAAGGATTCTTTTGCTCAGTCTCTGCGGCACTCAATGCTTACTTTCATTACAGCCCCCAACTCATGATATTGAAATAATTAGTGACTCATCTGTGCCTCCTACTCAACCCATTCCATGGAAGAGGTGGACCTTACTCATTTTTATGCAGGCAGTGCCTGGCACAGTTCCAAGCATGATCAGTAGCTCCCTTGCAGTTTGCAGAATGGGTAGTTTTGGAATACACTAGAGAACTATTTTATTTTAGTGGAAATGTAATTGTCTATGATAGTAGTTTTCAAACTAGGTTCTACATGCTCCTGAGAATTAAAGATGGATTCTCAGAGGTCTTTAAATTGTCTTTAAGAATTTTAAAATTTTATGCTTTTGTCTTAATGATATTCCAAAAAGACATGAAGACATTAATATCAGAGTGTTCTGCATCAATTAAGTTGATGGTTCTAAATCCTGGTAACAAATTTTAGTCTTGGGGGATTGTTTTAAACAAATGTTGATGTTAAGGCACCACTTTGGGATAACTACATAGGCATCTCTGGATGTGGGCACTCATATAGAGATTTTTCTCAAAGCTCCCTTCCGTCACACCCCCAGATGAACTGTGTGGTCAGTGTTAAGACACACCAATCTAGATAATCCATGGAACCCTGAACTGTTTCCTAAGTAACACATTTTTCACAGATGCTATGAATGCCTTAGAGTCTAGCAATTATATTTTAAGTATCTCAAATAAATACAGAACAGAAGCAAACAAAATGCATAAATGATGTGTTCCTGCCAAATCCAAATGACGGATGTTGCAGCACACTGGGTGAGCAAGGTTTTGGCACAGTTCTGAGCACAAGCAAGTACTGGGAGAACCCAGTTGTGGCCAAACGCTCGGTAGCCTCCCATGTAGATGCGAAGGGGCCAGGAGTCTACCTGAGACATGGTGCAAACAGCGACTTAAATACACAAAATATTGTTATTATCAGTTTCCCTTTTAGTTCAAATTTACTTTATGAATTTGTTTTGATTCTATACTTACATAAGAGCTATAAACATTTGCAGTTTATATTTGGTGCAGTTGTCTATTTAAGTAGACGATACAGCCATTCATATCTAAGAACATTTTAAGTCAGCACTAGGGGAATAAGGGGGGCATTTTTTCCTGTCTAACTGAGTGCATACATTATTCAAACTTAATGCCAATTTACATAATGTCTGGACCCTAGAGAAGGTAGGACAAAATGATCATCAAATCAAGTATCTGGGAGATGGCACTCCCTTTGTTGGTTCTCTTGAGGACACAAGTTGATAGGCAGCTTCTCCTCCTGAGGTCTGAATGTAGAAGGAAAACGGTTCCTAACATCCAGAACAGTGTAAGGATTTCCAGTCTTTCAATACCTGCTGCCTTTTCTCACCTTCCATAAATTCACACTAAAACTCCCAATATTTTCCCAGTTCTCAGAAGAACTGTTTGGTTTCCTCAGTTCTCATAAGCTCCAAGAGAGCTCTGCAACAAGATGCAGGACCAAATCCACACCATTTGGGACTTGAGATGATTCTATTCACAAGAACATCTTCATCATGAGAATGCAATCTTTTAATCCAAAATGGCAGGGGTTGAAATTCTCCTGCAGAATTTCTATGCAGGAATTTATTGATTATCTGCTAAGAAGAACAGAGTAATTTCTTTCACAGTGACAACAACTAAGGCTTTGTATTTGGAGAGCATAACTAGAGCTCAGTAACAGTCATGTACATCTACTCTGTGCTAGGCATGGGGCAAGATGCTTTACTAACTGGTCATTCTTTCAATTATCACAACAATTCTGTGAGTTAAGTATCATTATTTCTATTTTCTTATTAGGCTCAGGGAAGCAGCTCCTCAAAGGACATCAGTCATTCCCCTTCTGCCAAGGAAGTGGCAGAGTTGCTTCTCTTGACTTCAGTCTTTTCTGATTAACAGAGTCCATGCCATACCATGTTTTCAGGAAACTAGCAAAGGCAACACCAAACTTAAGGCAACACCAAAAGTTGGTAGCAGAGAAAGTCTCCAAAGTTGAGTGGCTGCCTACAGAATCCAGTCAGCCAGAGAGGAAACAATTAACTACTTAATAATTATGAAGTGCCATTTATCTCAAAATAATGACAATAAGCAGGTTCCCTGGAGAGGAAGCTTGGCATTACAAAGGACTACAGAGATGATAGAATCCAATCTTCTCTAATGTGACAACAATGGGCATATCGGACAATGTGCCCATTTGCAATTTCCAAGGCCTCTTCCTGTCAGAAATCTTCAACTGTGGAGAATTAATGATTTTCAATGTTTATAGTCAATATGTTTTAAAAATGTTCTTTCATCTGAATATAGAGACTCTCTGAATCACTGTCTTATTTCTAAATCTAAAAACACAAATATTCCAAGTAATTGTCTAATAATATGAAATGAGTGCAAATAATCCAGATCTGGAGAGAGAAAATAATCTTTGTGATGTAAATTTGTCGTAATCAGCCATGAAACAAATACTTCCTTGACCAGAGTGGCTTCTGATCAAAGCAAACAGGATGGCATCAGCTTCAGCATCCTTTGTTTCATGAAGGCACCATCATGACAAGATATGCCACATTAACAAAGCATGACTAGATGACAGATGGCGACTGGCACTGCTTCATGTTTATGTTTTACATACATGTTCCTTTTGACATTCTATATCCTCTTTTTTGCTAAACAAACACTGAAGTACACATTTTAGAGATGGTGCCATAAGTTTTTCTGCTATCTTATTTTCTTTTAACTTTTCACCTTGGGTTTTTAAATGTCTATGAATTTTGACCCTTATTCCTCTTTATTATGCCATCGATTGAAGGAGAAATGTCTGAAGATCAGTTTTGGATGAACAGGTAAGCAAGGCTATAGCATTTCAAGAGGATAAGACATTTCCAGAGAAACAAGTGGCCCTGCTAACAGTGATGCAGAAACCAGCAGCACACAGAAGGCATCTGGGTAACTGGAGAAGGTTTGTGGAGTCAAGAGTGAAAAGAGGTTCTATAGTTGAAGAGAGGGCAGAGGGCTGCTGGAATCAGTCTGGCTGGTTCCCCATGGGGCAAGGCAGATAAAGTTATCAGGGAGTGAAATGCATAAGGCTCTTCAGAATTAAATATATAGAACTGTGGTTAAGGGGGGGGCATTCAAAAAAGATATAGAAATAATTATTAAATTGAATTTGAAGGCCAAAGCAAACATTTATTAGAGAGTGTAAATTTTTACATATAAAGCTTTGACATAGGAATTTTTCTGAGCCTTGAGAAACATTCATTGAAAGGGTAGTTTTCTGATAGAAGTGGGTTCTGGAGGGTTATGTCGCTCAGAAAAATGAGGGCCCACTGATGAATGATGCATGAACCCATGTGACTCCACAGCAGTTCACCATAGAGTTTTCATCAAGGTCTCTTGACAATTAAGTTCTCATCACAATCAATTATTATCCACAAGATAAATGTTGTTCTAAATTTTCTCTAAATCTAATTAAGTGGTATAATTAGCCTCAGGATAATAGCCATGGTGGTCTCTATGGCTGGTGTTACCCTGGAGTCCCCACTTTTTTCTTATTGTAAGCCTAGCTAAAGGCCTTTAAACTAAAACACTTCATTACACTGAAAAAAGACGCGAACTTATTCCATTTAAGCCAGAGATTCTCGTCAGTGATGATGATAGCTACTGTTGACTAAGGGCCTACTATGTTCCATGAACTGCAATAGACACTTCATATACAATTTCCTCCTTATCCACAACAACCCAAGGACATAAGCATTGCTTTTTCCATTTAACAATTTGATATCATCTAGATCTGTGGAGCACTGAAGAGCATGATACATTTCAGAATGGTAAGAACAGATGGGGAAAATGAGGACTTTCCAGGTCCTCCAGGCCACGTCTAACAAATAAGCATCTATTAAATGACTGAATGATGTAACATCTGTTGACATTCCACAGGCTAAATGGATATAAATAAAATTTATAGGGAGATTAGAAAATATATGCATAAAGAATGAGAGAAAAATCCAGGTTAACATAAAAAATGCAAAGATAAAAAAAACTCAAAAGTAAGCAGAAAACAAGAAATAAGTAAGATCAGAGCAGAACTGAAGGAGATAGAGACACAAAAAAAACCCTTCAAAAAATCGACAAATTCAGGAGCTGGTTTTTTGCAAAGATCAACAAAATAGACCACTAGCTAGACTAATAAAAAAGAAAGAGAGAAGAATCGAATAGTTGCAATAAAAACTGATAAAGGGGAGATCACCACCAATTCCTCGGAAATACAAACTACCATCAGAGATTACTACAAACAGCTCTATGCACTTAAACCAGTAAATCTGGAAGAAATTGATAAATTCCTAGACACTTGTACACTCCCAAGACTAAGCCAGGAAGAAGTTGAAACCCTGAATAGACCAATAACAAGGTCTGAAGTCAAGGCAGCAATTAATAGCCTACCAACCAAAACAGGTCTAGGTCCAGATGGGTTCACAGCTGAATTCTACCAGACATACAAAGAGGAGCTGGTACCATTCCTGTTGAAACTATTCCAAACAATACGAAAAGAGGGAATCCTTCCCAAATCATTTTATGAGACCAAGATCATCCTGATACCAAAATCTGGCAGAGACACAACTAAAAAAGAAAACTACAGGCCAATATCCATGATGAACATTGATGCAAAAATCTTCAATAAAATA
>CAUYLG010010295.1:0-25675 GCA_963573385.1 Cacajao melanocephalus | reverse complement strand
TAGGGCTCCTCCGCCTGGGAATCTCCTAGTCTGTGGGCAATAAAAATCCATCTGGAAATGCGGCGTCCACTCACCCTCTGCGCTTTCACTGGGAGCTGCAATCCTGAGCTGTTCCTAATCGGCCATCTTGGATCCAACCCCTTGTTTTTTTTTTTTAATGATGACTTACTGTGGTACTTTTTCTCCTTGTGTGTTTTATAGCTTTTCACTGTTAGATCATACTTGCAAATATATCTGTGGGAATCTTTTGTTGCTTGAGTTGAAAGTGTGTTTCTGTGAAAGAAATGTGCTTTTGGAAAGCTACAGATTGAGTTAACCATAAAATAAAATGTTTTGTTTTGTTTTGTTTTACCTCATGCAAATAGTGTAAATTTAAGCCATAAACTTATAGGAGGAACCAAACAGTGGTTATGGAGACTCATAGAATGATTTTATTTCTGTCTTCTCAGAACCAAGGCTAAGACACAAAAGTATTTTTGCTATCTGTTTCTGATTTCTTTCTCTTTTTGATTGCTTTTTCTCCGAGACTTGAGTAAAGCTTTATGAAATTTTTGTGATCAAATTTCTCTCTCTATTTTGCCTCTTTGGACTCATGTTCTCTCTTTTTTCCCTAGACTTAATGGATTTCATTTTTTTTTTATACATTAGTCAATTCATTTAGTAGTACTTTCAGGAATTTTTTCATCACAGTTTTCAGGATTTTTTACTCATAATATTGCCAAATACTGAAATCCTCCAAAATTTACATAATTTTTATGCTTTATCTTCTCAGGAAACTTGCTATTTCTGGATAAAAGGTTAAAATGTAGATTACAGGTCTCAGACCCAAGGAGTTTGATTTTGCTGGCCTGGACTGCTGCCAAGAATATACATTTTTTTTTTCAGTAAAGAAGTTCTGATATAGTTATTCTGGGAATCATACTTTGCAAGACACTGTACTAGAAGTTTGTATTTTTTATTGTATAGGCAACAGAACTAACAATTGTTATCAGTCAGTAATATAAAGTTATCAGTTTTAAGATTACTCTGTTAGTAATGTAAAGTAGGAGAAACAGGTGGTTAGAAGACTAGGAGGCTGTCTCAATGAAAGATGAGACAAACACACACGCACATATGCACATAGCAAGCAAGCAAGAGAGAGAGAGAGAAAGGATTTCTGAGGTAGAATGGACATGATTTGATTTTGTGATTGAGTGGATATTAAGCATGAGGGAGAGGGAGGAGTCAATGATGACTCTGAGGGTTAGTCTTTTTATATTTTGAAAGGTATTTGATTTCAGGAAGATGAATTCTGCTTAGAGCTCAACTTCTCTATGTTTAGAATATTTTTCTTAGGAAATATACTTGAATATGCAATGAAAACCACCTTATGACATTTTCTAAAAAAGTATGAAACACACACATGCACATGCAGTAGGAAGATACTTTATGCCCTTGTGTATATTCTAAACTTGATATTTAGAAAGTAAATGTTATACAACAACATTATAAGTGTCTTCCCTTTCGGCATTTGGGAGAACCACAACAGACCTTTCTTTAAAAAAGCAGAATCAGAAAAAGTCACGCAAAACCAAATGTCAAAGGAGATCAAAAGCTTAGGAGCTATGTGACTCTGGCTCATGGGATAAAATCAGGACGATTTTCTGACAGTTCTCAAATAGATGAATGAAAGAGAAATATGGTTCCAAATACTGTACACCTGAGTAATAATAAGCCCTAAAACACAGGCAATCAGTTGTGTCACTTTTTGCTTTAAACCTCATTCTTTAGGTTGTTGAAAGCCAATCTTACTTACCTAGGATATTATCTGATCAGTTGCTCTAAGGGAGCCTTCCAATACAGGGATATGGTTGAGGCAGCATGAAAAATACATGCTAGCAATCACATCACATTTATGGTCTTTCTGCCTTGAAAAGCACACTGATTTTAAAAGCATTATTTTAAAAGTCTCAATTACAATATTTTCTGAAGTTTACAAACGAACTTAATGTATTGTTCTCTCCTTCACCTTATGTTTTCTGAAACATATGTTTTCTACGAGACTTTCTGTAACCACGCTCCATTTCGATAGCTTACAAGTCCATAGAAGAGACAAGTCCCTTACGAGGGAGTCTGAAATAACACCACGTGATGCAATAAAGAGTTGCAACTCTTTATTTTTCATAGAAAATCATATTAAATGAGATTCAGAGAAATAGAAAGACACAAATTTTCTAGCCCACCTTTTAAAGGAAAAGGATAGATTTTTAGCTAGTTAACAGGTTTCAGCCTTAAATTTCAATGTAAGTTCTTTTTTGAAAAGTGGCAATAAGTAAACATTTTGTATTTTTTCCAAGTATTTAGCCAGTCTATTTATACATTTTCCATTTGGGGAAAAGACCTGTAACTCTCTCATATGCCTACTGAGGATCCAATGTCGTTCTTCAACAATGACAGTTTCATGAAAGACTACATTGCTGCCAGAAGGAAACCTCACTTAGCAATGATTTTACAGTGGATGTGGGTTTCTAACAATGGGAAGTTCACAACTGCATTGAGTTGGCTGAGGTTTTGGAGACGGGCATTGGTGTTATTAGTTGTGGGACCATGTAATCTCTCTCTGCCTTGATTTACTTGTGTGTAAAATAGAGAGAAAAAATAGCTACCTCATAATGAAAAATTGAAGGAGATTATCTCTGTAAAATTCTTAGTGCATAGCAGACTTTCAATAAAACATAGCTGCCATGTATTAAGTACTTTTCATAGTTCAATTGCAAAGCTTGTAATAAAGAGTTTATTTTTGGTTCTGTGAGGTAATCATGTTCCAAAATGGTGTTGAATGATTTTAAAAGTCAAAACCACTAGTGGCTCTATCATTGCTGGTGATTGCTTTTCTCTGTGGAACCAGTGGGTAAACACATTGACTTTAAAGAGTCAGTAGTCCCTCTCCAGAGTATCTCATGGTTCCTGGTTTTTGATAGATGCTTTGAATTATGGAATTTCAGACCAGTAACAAATGTAAGGATCATGGTTCCATGTAACCCCACTCCCCCTCACTTTTTTTTTTTTTTTTTGCATTTTTCTCACATGAGAATCCTGAAGCACACATTAAGAGTAGAAAGCAGCATAAATTTTGCAGTCATACCTGAGTTTGATTCCCAATCTGTCATTAACTAGTTGTGTATCATTGAGTAATAACTTAATTTTTCTGAGACTATCTTTTTTTCATCCAAACTTAGCAGAGAATCTGATATTATAGGGTTTAATGCTAATCTCAAGAAATTTACCCAAAGTCACAATCCTGATGGTGTCAGAGAACTTTTGCTGTAACCCAGATATCCTTATTCCAAGTCCAGCATTTCTTCCATAAACTTTTAGGGAAGAAATTATCGGCAACATGGTTGTCTTTATAATAAAAGGATGTATAAGGTAGTGTCAGATCACAGAAGAATGAATGTCTCCCCATTCCATACATAAATGTAAATGACAAATAATAGATAAGGAGAGGATATTTTTAAGCCATATAATCAATAAAAATTAATATCCCTTAAAAATCCTTCAATAAATCAATAAGAAAAGGACAAGTTGTTAGGTAAATGCATTAAGACTTTGATTGGAACCTTTGGAAAGAAGAAAGCCTGGTAAAGTACAAATTTATAATAGGGCTTTGGGGTGAAAGTATTACCTAGATTAGTGAGACAGCTTCCTTTTTCTATTCTATTTGCTGTAGCCTCAACATC
Source organism: Cacajao melanocephalus (assembly GCA_963573385.1). Taxonomy (NCBI): domain Eukaryota; kingdom Metazoa; phylum Chordata; class Mammalia; order Primates; family Pitheciidae; genus Cacajao; species Cacajao melanocephalus. The sequence continues at coordinate 21,956 of CAUYLG010010295.1, read as the reverse complement.
TCTGCTGTCTTATGCTAGTCAATAGAAGGGTCTACTGTAGCACCTCTCTATTAGTCTGTTTTCACACTCTTGATAAATACTTACACGAGACTGGGTAATTTATACAGGAAAAAGGGGTTTATTGGACTTAAAATTCCATGTAGCTGGGGAAGCCTCACAACTATGGCAGAAGGCAAGGAGGAGCAAGTCACATCTTAACGTGGATGGGAGCAGGCAAAGAGAGAGCTTGTTCAGGGAAACTCTGCCTTATAAAGCCATCAGATGTCATGAGACTTATTCACTATCACAAGAACAGCACAGGAAAGATGTGCTATCATGATTCAATTACCTCCCATCAGGATCCTCCCACAACATGTGGAAATTCAAGATGAGATTTGGGTGGGGACATAACCAAACCATATCAACCTCTTTAATAAATATTTATTGAATAAATAAATGAATGCATGGATGAATGTTTCTTCAGCCTTTACTGCCTGGTGCAAGTTGAGTGGGAATTCTGCCTCTCAATTCTGCCTCTCAAAAAAGACAGGATTAGACATGCATCCTTGTTGCCCAGAGAGATGCAGGTCTGCTGCTGCCACCAGGTGATGCATTTCTCTGCCAATGTGTGTTGGTGCGGGCTGATGGAAACACCACTGCTGCTCCTACACCTTCCATGTGGATCTTCATCCCCCTTTCCCATGCTTTTCAAAAAATGAGATGACTGCTTCTATCTTCCACATTATTTATTCTCTGGTTGGCTGGGGGTGGTAGAGTGGGTAGAATTCCCACAGCAAGAATGCTTGGTTCCTATTTTTTTTTTTTAGAAATTATTGTGACAGCTCTTTCAATGAATATCTATGGTTCTATTACTCTCCAGAGAGCACACACACCTCCATAGTGTCTTCAAAAGGACTGAGTTGAATAAGAACAGCAGCCATGCTCTGCCTTGGTTTACTTCTTCCTTCTGACCTATGTGTATTGTTCATAAGTTGGATTCACTGTGAAACATTCATTCTTTCCTTCTGATGAATTTTCTTTCAGGGGCTTTATAATCTTCTCTTCCAACTGGCTTCCATCAACAGCAGCCTCTCAGTCTGTTGGACACATCTTGGACAAGTTTGTATTAGTCAAGCTTTCTCTCTGAAGTCTCTTCATCTCTTATGTAAATAATTATAGCCAAATGGGAACATAGGTAAAACTATAGCCTCACTTCATTCACTGAATATTTCTGAGCCTCAGCTCTAGATGAGATAATAATAACTACTGGCAGAGTTGTGAGAATTAGTGAGATAACATAACACCAGGCATATGGTAGGTAGGCTTCTCAGTAAATGGAAACCATATCATCAGGGTCTGTGAACAGATTTTCTAGAGCTAAATAGGGTGCTCAGTGTTAGAAAAAAATGAGAATTATGGCAGAGTATCAAGGAAAGTCAAAGAGAAAAAAATAACAGATTACAAAGAAAGAGTGGAATAGTATTGACAAAGCAAAGGTGAAGCTGTTAGAATTTGGTTGTAAGGCCAGTATAGGACGACTTGTTAGATAATTCTCTGCTGAATCTACTGAATATTGAGCTACAGTTCTTTACCGTCTTGATTCAGGGACAATCTATCACATTCACCAACCAGGATACTGTCCTTTTTGCCCACTTGGTGGTAGGTAATCCAGTCTCATATCTCTATTATACTGTTTGTTTTCTTGGACCACTTCTGGTGCCATTTTTGTTAGGCTGAGATCTCTGAGAAGCAGACTCCGAGACAGGATTAGACATGCAAATTATTTATGAGGGGAAATGCCTATGAGGATAAATGGAAAGCTGGAGGAGGCTGGGAGAGCCATCAGAGTAGGATGACAGTCTGACACTTGCAAAGAAGAGAGGGAAGGTTGGATGAAAAAAACTTAAGACAGTATGCAGTTATTGAAAGATGAAAAGATTGATGACTTCTTGGGACAAACCTCCTCCTTCAGAGGAGGCCTGCATTTCCCAGGAATAGATCTGACTCAGTATCCTCGCTACCCTTGATTATGGCCTCATTGCACATGCAGTGATGGATTTCAAATTAGGAATGCTAGGGCCTTCAGTACATTATTTTCTCCACAATCAAACATATTAAAAAATAACTTGATACCATAGAGGGTATCAAAATTGATCTTCTGGCCAGGTGCAGTGGCTCATGCCTGTAATCCCAGCATTTTGGGAGGCCAAGGTAAGAGCATTACTTGAGCCCATGAGTTTCAGACCAGCTTAGGCAACATAGTGAGACTCCATCTCTACAAAATATATATATAAAAAAAATAGTCAGATGTGATGATGCATACCTGTGGTCCCAGCTACTCAGGGGACTGAGAGGGGAAGATTGCTTAAACCTGGGAGGTAGAGGCTGTACGCCAGTCTCAGGCAACCTTGGAGAAGAGCAAAACCCTCTCTCCAAAAACAAAATGAAACAAAACCACACCAAAAACAACAAATAAACAAAAACCAATAAAAATAAAACAAAAAAGCTAGGTGCCCCTATGTTCTTGTCTTGTTTAGAAGTAGAGGCAATAGTATCATATGTCTTTAAGTGTACATATTTAAATGTTTAAAAATAACTAGTAAAACAGGAAAGAGAAAAATTTTAAAAATACACAAGAATAGAAGAAGGAAATAAACAGGAAACAAACAAAAAAACCCAGAAAATAGGACAGATTTAAAGCTCATAAAAGATAGGACACATAAATAAAAAAATTAGTAATCCAAAGAAATTGAAATGAAATAAATTCTTCATCTGAAAGACAAAACTTGCCAGATAGCTAAACAAACACAAATTGAGACTATATGCTTTCATGAGCATCAGACCTAAAACATAAAGATATGAAAAAAGTAAAAGAATAGTGTGTTAGTTTGTTTTCATTCTGCTGATAAAGACATACCTGACACTGGACAATTTACAAAAGAAAGAGGTTTAATTGGACTTATAGTTCCATGTGTCTAAGGAAGAGTCACAATCATGGCAGAAGGCAAGAAGGAGCAAGTCACATCTTACTTGGATGGTGGCAGGAAAAGGGAGAGAATGAAAGCCAAGTGAAATGGATTTCACCTTACCAAACTATCAGATTTCATAAGACTTACTTACTACCATGAGAGCAGCATGGGGTATACTGCTCTCATGATCCAGCCATCTCCCACCAAGTCCCTCCCACAACATGTGGAAATTATGGGAGTACAAATCAAGATGAGATTTGGATGGAGAAACAGAGCCAACCCATATTATTCTCCCCCTGACCCCTCTAAAATCTCATGTCCTCACATTTCAAAACAAGTCATGCCTTCCCAAAAGTTTCCCAAAGTCTTAACTCATTTCAAAAGTCAGCAGTCCAAAGTCTCATCTGAGACAAAGCAAGTCCCTTCTACCTATAAGCCTGTAAAATCAAAAGCAAGTTAGTCACTTCCTAGATAAAATGAGGGTACAAGAATGGGGTAAATACAGTCATTCCAAATGGGAAGAATTGGTCAAAACAAAGGGGCTACAGGCCCCATGCAAGTCAAAAACCCAGCAGGGCAGTCAAATCTTAAAACTCCCAAATCATCTCCTTTGACTCCAAGTCTCATATCCGGGTTATGCTGATGCAAGTGGTGGGTTCCCACTGTCTTGGGCAACTCTGCTCTTGTGGCTTTGCAGGATATAGCCTCCCTCCCAGCTGCTTTTATGGACTGGAATTGAGTACTTGTCACTTTTTCAGGGACAGAGTGCAAACTGTTGATGGATCTACCATTCTGAGGTCTGGAGGATGGTGGCGCTCCTCACAGCTCCACTAGGTGGTACCCCAATAGGGACTAAGTGTGGGGGCTCTGACCCTACATTTTCCTTCTGCACTGCCCTAGCAAAGGTTCTCCATGAGCACCCCACCCTTACAGCAAATTTCTGCCTGGGCATGCAGGTGTTTCCATATATCTTCTGAAATTTGGGTAGAAGTTCCCAAACCCCAATTCTTGACTTCTGTGCACTTGAAGGCCCAATACCACAAAAAAGCTGCCAATGCTTGGGTTTGTATCCCCTGAAGCCATGGCCCAAGCTCTACATTGGCTCCTTTCAGCCATGGCTAGAGAGGCTGGGATGCAGATCACCAAGTCCCTAGGCTGCACACAGCATGAAGAGCCTGGGCAGAGCCCACAAAACTATTTATTTCTTCTAGGCCTCCAGGCCTGTGATGGCAGGGGCTGCTGTGAAGACCTCTGTCATGCCCTGGAGACCTTTTCTATATTGTATTGGGGAGTAACATTTAGCTCCTCATTATCTATGCAAATTTCTAAAGCTGGCTTGAATTTCTCCTCAGAAAATGGGTTTTTCTTTTGTACCACATTGTCAGGCTGCAAATTTTCCAAACTTTTATGCTCTGCTTCCCTTATAAAACTGAACACCTTTAACAGCATCCAAGTCACCTCTTGAATGCTTTGCTGCTTAGAAATTTCTTCTGCCAGATACCCTAAATCATTTCCCTTAATTTCAAAGTTCCACAAATCTCTAGGTCAGGGCAAAATGCCATCAATCTCTTTGCTAAAACATAACAAGAGTCACCTTTGCTCCAGTTCCCAACAAGTTCCTCATCTACATTTGAGACCATCAGCTTGGATTTCATTGTCCATATCATTATTTGCACTTTGGTAAAAGCTATTCAACAAGTCTCTAAGGAGTTCCAAGTTTTCCACATTTTTCTCTCTTCTTCTGAGCCCTCCAAACTGTTCCAACTTGTGCTTGTTACCTAGTTCCAAAGTTGCTTCCACATTTTGGGGTATCTTTTCAGCAGTGCCCCACTCTACCAATCTGCTGTGTTAATTTGTTTTCATGCTTCTGTTAAAGACATACCTAAGACTGGGCAATTTACAAAAGAAAGAGGTTTAATTGCAATTACAGTTCCATATGGCTGAGGAAACCTCACAATCATGGCAAAAGGCAAGGAGGAGCAAGTCACATCTTATGTGGATGGTGGCAGGCAAAGAGATAGAATGAAAGCCAAGTGAAACAGGTTTCCCCTTAATAAACTATCAGATCTTGTGAGACTTATTTACTACCACAAGAACAGCATGGGGGAAACGGCCTCCATGATCTAACCATCACAGAGACCTTACCACAATACATGAGAATTATGGGAGTACAAGTCAAGATGAGATTTGGGTGGGGACATAGAGATAAGCCATATCAAATGGAAATATATAAAAGACAAACATAAACAAAAAGCTATGACTTGATTGTATTAAAACTAGAAGAATTCAAGGCAAAATGTATCCTTAGAAATAAATGGTTCAACTTCTTAGGAAGGTATAATTCTTAACTGCTTTGTACATAAGGACAAACATTCAAAATAAATAAAACAAAACTTGAAAGTCTTCAAGTGAAATATTAATTTATTAATCATGTTAGAGGAAGGTTGTAACATGCTCTCTCAGTATATGAGTTCAGACAAAAATATATCAGTAAGCATAGACAATATTTTAGCATGAATCAGAATCTTGACCTAATGAACATGTGGAATATTGAAACTGGAATAAATGAAAGCTTTTTATTTACACATGGAACATTGAGGAAAATTGACCTGAACTAAGCAATAAAACATGCTTCAGTAAAGTTGTTTTTAAAAATAGCATAATTTTGTAAGCCGACATAATAATTATACATATTTATGGAGTATGCAGTGATGTTTTTATCACTGCATAAGCAGTGATCAGATCAGGGTAATAACTAGCATATTCATCATCTCAAACATTTATCATTTCTTTGTGTAGAGAACATTTGAAACTATATGCCATCTTATTGTCAACAATTGTGATCCTATTGCAGTATAGAACTCTAGACCTTATTCTTCTTATTTAGCTGTAATTTTGTGTCCTTGAACAAATCTCTTCCTATCTCTCCTTTCACCCTACCCTTCCCAGACTCCAATATCCTCTGTTCTAGTTTTCAGTTTTTGACAACCCTTTTTAAGCTTCTATGTCTGACTGAGAATATGTGGTGATTAACTTTCTGTTTACAGCTTATTTCACTCAACATAATATCCATCAGTTCTACGCATGCTATTGTGAATGACAGGATTTTATTCTTTGTAATGAGGAAATAGGTTTCTATTGTGTATATATACCATATTTTCTTTATCCATTTATTTATTGTTAGACAACTAGGTTGATCCCGTGCTTGGCTATTGTAAATAGTGCTGAAATAAACATGGGGACGCAGATGTCTCTTCAATTTACTGATTTCCTTTTTTAGATAAATGTCCAGTAGTGGGATTGCTAAATCATATGCTGGTTTTATTTGTGTTTTTTTGAGAAACCTCCATACTGTTCTCCATAGTGATTATAATAGTTTACTTTTCTATCAGTAGTAAAATAGAGCTCCCTTTTCTTCTAATATTCACCAGCATTTTTTTTGTCTTTTTGATAATAGCCATCCTAACTGCGGTGAGATGATAACTCACTGTGATTTTTATTTGCATGTCTCTGATGATTAGTGATGTTGAACATATTTTCATACATTTTTTTAGTTATTTGTATGTTTTATTTTGAAATGTCTGTTTCCATCATTTTGCTTATTTTTACATTAGATTGTTTACTTGTTTTTTTTTTGCTGCTGAGATGTTTGAGTCCTGTGTATATTCTGAATATAAATCTCTGTTAAATGAATAGTGTAGGTTATCCCCTCATGTAGGTTGCTTTTTCATTCTTTTGATTGTTTCCTTTGCTAGGCAGAAGCTCTTAGTTTGATATAATCCTTTTTGTTTATTTTTGCTTTTGTTGCCTATGCTTTTGAGGTCTTATTCATAAAGTCCTTTCCCAGACAAATATCATGAAGCATTTCCCCTATTTCTTCTAGTAGTTTTATAGTTTAGGTTCTTACACACACACCTTTGATACATTTTGAGGTAATTTTTGTATAAAACGAGGAGTGATGGTCCAGTTTCATTCTTCTGCATATGGATATTGACTTTCCCCAATACCATTTATTAAAGAGGCTGTCCTTTCCCCAATTAGTATTCTTGGTGCTTTTGACAAACATCAGTTAGCTGTACATACGTGGATTAATTTATGGGTTCTCCATTCTGTTCCATTCATGTATGAATGTTTTTATGCCAGTATCATGCTTTTTTGGTAACTATAGCTTTGTAGCATATTTTGAAATCTACATTTTGAAAAACAGTGTGATGCCTCTAGCTTTATTCTTTTTTCTCAGGATTAACTTGACTATTCAGGGCCTTTCATAGTTCCAAACAAATTAGAAACATTTTTTTCTATTTCTTTGAAGAATGTCATTGGTATTTTGATAAGCATTGCATTGAATCAGTAGATTTCTTTTGGTAGTATTGTTATTTTAACAATATAAATTCTTCTGATTCATGGGCATGAATCCATTTGTTTGTATCCTCTTTAATTCTTTTATTAGCATTTTGTAGTTTTTCTTGTAGTGGTATTGCACCTCTTTGGTTAAATTTATTCTTAGATATTTTATTTTATTTTGTGTAGCTATCATAAATGGGATTGCTGTGTTGATTTTTTCTCTCAGGTAGTTTGTTGTTTATGTACAGAAATGCTACTGATTTTTGTAGGTTGATTTTGTATACTGCAACTTTTCTGAATTTGTTTACCAGCTTTAAGAGGTTTTTTTGGTAGAGTCTTTCAATTTTTCTATATATGAGATCATATCATCTGCAAACAGGGTCAATTTGACTTCCTTCTTTCTAATTTAAATGCTCTTTTTTTCTTTCTTTTTCTTAATTGCTCTGGCTAGGATTCTCAGTACCATGTTGAATAAGAGTGATGAGATTAGGCATACTTATCTTGTTCCAGTTCTTAGAAAAAATTGTTTCAGCTTTTCCTCATTCAGTATGATTTTAGCTGTGTGTTTATCATTTATGGCTTTTGTTGTGTTGAGGTACTTTATTTCTATAACTAATTAACTCAGAGCTTTTATTATGAAGAAATGTTAAATTTAACTGAATGCTTTTTCTGCATCTATTAAGATGATAATATATGTTTTGTTCCTTATTTTATTGATACAATGTATCGCTTTTATTGATTTGCATATGTTAAACCATCGTTGAATTCCTTTGATAAATTCTACTTGATGATGCTATATTATCTTTTCGATGCATTGTTGGAATTGGTTTATTAGTATTTTGTTAAGGATTTTTGCATCTGTGTTCACAAGGGATATTGAACTGTAGTTTTTGTTGTTGTTGTGTTCTTGTCTGGTTTTGTTATCAGGGTTATGCTGTCCTCCTAGAATAAGTTAGGGAGGGTTATTCCCATTTCACTTTTTTTGGAAGCACATTCTAATGGTAATAAAACAATCAATTCAGCAAGAGAACATAACAATTATAAACATACCTTAACCCAACACTGGAACACTCAGATATGTAAAGCAAATGTTATTTGATCTAAAGGGAGAGGTAGACTACAATAAAATAATAGCTGGGAAATATAACATCCAAGTCTCAGCATTAAACAGATCATCTATACAGAAAATTAACAAAGAAATATTTGATTTTAACTGCACCATACCTCAAATGAACCTAATAGACATTTACAGAACATTTTGCCCAACAGCTGCAGAATACACGTTCTTTTAATCAGCTTGTAGAACATTCTCCAGCATTGACTATATGTTAGAACACAAAACCAGCTTGAGAAACTTTAAAAATACTGAGGTAATATAAGGCATCTTATCTGAACACATGGAATAAAACTGGAAATCAAGAGCAGGAGGAACATTAGTAATTATACAAAGCCGGGTGTGGTGGCTCATGCCTATAATCCCAGAATATTGGGAGGCTGAGGCAGGTGGATGAGCTGAGGTCAGGAGTTCGAGACTAGCCTGGTCAACATGGTCAAACCTTGTTTCTACTAAAAATACAAAAAAGTTAGCTGAGCGTGGTGGCAGGCACCTGAATTCCTAGCTACTTAGGAGGCTAAGGCAGGAAAATCACTTGAAACTGGGAGCAGAGGTTGCAGCAAGCTGAGATCGTGCCACTGTACTCCATCCAGCCTAGGTGACAAGAGTGAGAATGTCTCAAAAAAAAATTATACAAATGCATTAAAATTAAACATGTTCATAAATAGACCAATAGATGAAGAAAGAAATTATGAGTAAAAATTTTAAAAATATCCTGAAACAAATTAAAATATATACACTAGATACTCAAACCTATTTAACACAGATAAAGCAGTACTAAGAGGCAGATTTATAGCACTACATGTCTACATTAAAAAATAGAAATATTTTACATGAACAACTTAACAAAGCATCTTAAGAAGCTAGAAAAGCAAGAACAAACCAAACACAAAATTAGTGAAGGGAACAAAATTGAGACTAAAAAATACAAAAGATCAACAAAGCAAGAAGATGGTTTTCTGAAAAGATAAACAAAATCAACAAACCATTAGCTAGACTAAGAAAAATGAGAAAAGATCCAAACATAATTAGTGATGAAAAATAGACATCACAACAGATACCACAGAAATACAAAAAATTATTTGAAACTAGTATGAACAAGTATATGCCAATAAATTAAGAAAACCTAGAGGATATGAATAAATTCCAGGACACATGAAACCTACTGAGATTGAAGAAAGAAGAAGTAGAAAACCCAAACAGATCAATATCAAATAATGAGATTGAATTAGTAATAAAACATCCCCCAACAAAGAAAGTTCAGGACCAAATGACTTCTTTGCTGAATTCTAGCAAAACTTTACACTAGAATTAACATAAATTCTTCTCAAACTGTTCCAATTTCAAAAAAATCATAATATATTGGAAATAAACAATGAAAACTACTAGAAAAAAATGCATCCAGAAGGAAAAAAATACATATTTCAAAGTAGCTCATATACTAAAGAAGTAGACATTATGTAATTAAGCAGTCAACTTCAAAAGTTGATAAAACAGAATAAATACAGGAAGAGCAGAATAAAGCTACTGATAATGGTAAGATAAGTTTAATAAAACAATAATGAATATATAATATACAGAATAAAAAAGCCAAAAGTCATTATTCTGGACAAAAATAAAATTGACCAATAAACAATAAAAATGGCAAGATCTATTAATAAAAACAGAATGAAGATACAAATAAATATTATTAGGAGTAAAAAGTGGACATAATTGTATATGTTATAGAAATTAAACAAATAATATAAGGATTTTATGGGAATATATTTAAAGCTTAGATAGAATTAAAAATTCATAGAAAAATTTAATCTACTTTTAAAGAAATAGAAAACCTGAATATTCTTATAAGTGTAGAGAATCACAAGACCAAAATGGTTGTATCAATAAGTTATACCAATCATTGAAGAACAAAGTAATTCCAAAATTTCCCAATTCCAAAGAATAAGAAAAATAAGACAAAACAAAAACCCCAGTTTGAATTTGCTTTAAGAAGTGACAAAGATCTGATGAAAGATAGGAGATCAAGAAGCAATAAAGAAAAGTGGTAATACTCCCACAGCAGAACTAACCAGGACATGGATAAGACCAAAAAACACAGCAAGGGGATGTGTGTGTTTCATTATTGTTGTTGCTAAGAGGAATGTCTTTACATTTGTTTTGTTTGTAAAGTAAACATGCTGCTTCCAGAGAATAAAAAGTCTCCCAGTGTCTTATGCTAAATCCTCTGACATGAACTGTCAGAGGAATGCAATTCTTCTAAAGGTCAGCGTTTTAGACCTTTAATTCTGAATCTTAAGTTTCTTTCTTCCTTTTTGTTATGAATCTTACTAATAAATTAATAATATAATTAATTTGTATGTTTATAATAATTAATTAAATTTGAGCTGAATTTCTTTGGTTAAAAAAGTAGTCTTACTGTTCTTTGTACATAATTAGTTTTTCCCCAATTTTTAAATCTCTGTTTGCTTAGATTCTTTCTTTCTTTGAAATCTCAGTTTATGTTCCATCTTCTCCAGAGTGTCCACTTCAACTACTTTAGCTCAGGTGGACCTTGTCTTCCTTAAAATCATGGTTTCTCTATTTCTACCAAGTTGGTAAATAAGAGTAATAAACTACAATCAGACCAACTTACTGCAACTAATTTACCAAATGACCAATTTGCTCAGTTTGCTAGAGTCTTTCCCTAGCTATACTTGGCTGAATTTCAATTTTTTATGAGATTCATATTTTAGAACACAAATATGTTTCCATATTCAAGGGGTGGGCTTTTCCTTAAATACACTTCTCTCTCTCTCTCTCTCTCTCTTTTTTTCTTTTTGGCTCACACCCTGGATCTGCTTCTGCCTCTCAGAATGAAATGGCTGTGAAAAATCAGTTTAAGGTGCCTGGTAGTTTTTGACGAATTGATCATTTGGCAAACTGCCTTTTAAAAAATTGATGTTTTCGTAAATTAACATAATCACCTCAATTTTTTTTTAATGTTCCAAATGCATCACTCCTTAGGAAACATAAAGATGTATAAGATATGGTCTTTGTCTTTTGAGAAAAGACCTTTCAATCCTATGTTTCTAGTACTTTCCACATAATCTAGTATGTTGTGAGTAGGAAATAAAAGTTTGATAAATAAATGAATAAATACACACAAACCTCAGTGTCTGGTGAGGGATGTAGTCCATGAATAATTATAATTTAAGATGATATTTGCCATGACAGATGTATGTTAATGCAACTGCATATACATAAAGACTGATGATTGGAGCATGAATGTAGGGTAGAAGCAAAAACTGGAGAAACTTACCAGAGATGTTTACACTAAATCTTAAAGGATGCTATACGTTTTGCTACATTGTATTTTGCAAAACATATAGCTAAATAAGAGAGAAACATTCCAAATGAAAGACTACCTTGTACATGGCATGGGGGCCATGAAAATATGCTCAGCATATTCTATTGCTGCCTAACACATAACCACAAAAACAGCACACTTTTATTCTTACATGGTTTTCTTAGTCCAGGAGTCTGGGCATGGCTTACCTGGATTCTCCTAGGATCTCACAAGGCTTTAATGTGTCGGCTGAGGTGTGTGCCTTTCTGAACTAGGGATCCTCTTCTAAGTTCAAGTGGCTGTTAGGAAAATTTAACTCCTTATGGTCATAGGACGAAGGCCCTCAAAACTCTAGGAGCTGCCTCTGGTTCTCTGCCATGTGGACTTCTTCATTTACATCATAACAACTTGGCTTGCTTCTTCAAGTCCTGAAAGAGGATCTCTCTACTGTGTGAATACAAATTCTCTGAAAAGAAATTTGGATGAAAGAGGCTTTATTTCGGTGAACAGTTTGTAAATCCAGCTGACTTGACTTTGGTGTAAAATCATGGTCCTGTTTCAGAAAACATAAAAGGGTCTCATTTTAGCCTGAAAGTTCCCATCCAGGTTTCCAATCAGGTCCATTTATGCAAATGAAGGATTCAAACTTGTTTGGTTCTGATTGGTTGATGCAGCTGAGTTCTGATTGGTTCACACAGTTGAGCCCTAATTAGTCAAAGCCGATGAACTCTGATTGGTTGGTTCAGGGCAGCTCTGATTTGTTGATTCAGGTGAGTTATGAAAGACTCAAAGTTAAACAGAGGTGTGGGGGTTTCCTGAGAATTGAGAATACATGTGTGACCTCTAGTCAGCAAATGGCCACTTGGCTCTCTTTGAATTTAGACCCAGTTAGCCACTTGGGATTTTGAAGCATAAGCTCCTTCAGGTCCACATTTGTTCACAAAAGCACACTAGCAAGGCAGAGTCGTATGTATCTCATAACCTAACCATGGCATCGATATTGCACAACCTTTGTTATGTAATATTATCTAGTCACAGAAATGACATCCAATCACCTTTGCTACATTATATTGGTTAGAAGCAAGTCACAGGTCCTACCTACACTTAAGATGGGGGGATTACACAATAGCTTGAACACTTGGGGCAGAAACTTTTAAAGCCTACCTTAAAGTATGTCCACCACAGTGAAGGTGCATGTGGCAGGGGAACAACAGCACACGAAGTTTATGTTTCCAAGGGTGGCAGGAATTGGATCTTAGAAATACTTGGATACCAATTTCCACTTAACCAGGAAATATTTCTCCGCTAAATGTATGAAATCATGTTGATGTAATCTATTGGCAATTACACTGATTATAAATAACCAAAACTTAAATAAAATACTTGGACACGTATATGAAATGTATAGAAAATAGATTTAAAGACACATTAAGCTTTAAGTTTATCCTTCTATCCTTTTCGGAAAAACTTTCTTAAGAAAATTAATGGCGTGAGTAAGTTTGCAGAGAACCTGTGTTAATATGTCTTGGATTACTAAGAGTATTTGAAAATATGAAACTATTTAGAGAAAAATTACCGTATCATTTTAACTTTGTTCATGGAGTTTAAGCTGGTTCACTTCTAGTAACTTCTAAAGTCCTATTCAAAAAGAAGGTGCACAAACTTTACACAATGTTTCCTGCCTTTGAGTTACACAACATCAGTTCATTTGGGGAAACATTCTAGCTGATCTGTTAGAACATTAGAAAATCATAAACATCTGACCTTGCATGGTGACTTTTTACATTCATCTCTCTCTCTCTCTCTCTCTCTCTCTCTCTCTTTCCCCCCGCCCTCCCTCTTAAAAGCTGTAAGGCAAATGTGGCTTGCACCCATTTGTTCTGGCAATACCTTTACTCTGGGCTTCAAACAGTCCAGTTGAAAAAAATTGTAGTTATATTGGGCTTCGTGTGTCTCATAGAAAAATGCAAGACAAGAACATGTGTGTCATTTTTAAATAATTTGAAGAATTTGTTCTTCTTCCCTGATAAAAATCTTTCAATGACTTTCCAATAATTAGAGTCAACATCTTCTTTCCTCCAAATTTTTTAAATGATGGAAAATGTTTTATATATATATGGTACCTAGAATTTCTTGTTGGTACCATAGTTTGCTCCAGTGAGAAGTTTCATGGGGAGAAAAGTATAGAGAATAAGGGTGTCACTGGTATTTAGTTGGTCATCATTTCTACGTCTTTTTGTGAGCAGAAGTAGAAAAAATGCATATTTTAAAAAAGAAAATACATCATGAATGCATTTGGACATTTATTTAACTATACATACATACAAAGTAATAGAGAACAGTTTAATTGTCAACCTTGTTAATCTATACTCTTATCTCCTTTTTTCCTATTCCTGAAATTATGTTAGTGCAAATTCCAAACTAATCAAATTTTATCAGTAGTTATACTCTAATATACACATTAAAAAAGACAAGTACTCCTTTAAAAAGTAACCATGATGCAATGAAAACACGTAAAATTAACACTAATTTCTTATTATCATCAAATAGCTAAACAGTCTTAAAATTTTAATTCCCTCTCTCTTGTTTTTGACAGTTGGATTGTTTGAACAGGGATCCTAATAAGGTCCCCCCTTCACTGGCCCCCTGTATTTCATCAGTGAGCCTTTTTTCACCTATGAGTACTTTCCTCTCGCCTTTTAGAATTTCTTTATACATTTTTTGTTGCAGAAATTGGGTTATTTGTTCAGTCTGAATTTTGCCAATTGTTTCACTATGAAATTTGACTTAATATGCTTTTCTGTTTCTCTATTTAGGTATTGGGCTAAATCAAATAAAATTTCATCTTTGTAGGTCAAAATGGCAATTTCATATGGCTTAACTTGATACTTAGATCTAGAGGTGCAATCAGATTTAGCTTCAAATTTTTGACAAGAGTACTTCACCGTTGTCTCATATGTTATTACTCCAGGTAGAATCCAATGATGGTTTCTTTCTTTTTTGTGTGATGTTAAGATTAATCTGGCCATTATAAAATTCTCCAGTAGCTTTTCACCTATTAGCTTCAGGAGATATTGGTAATCATTACTCTGATCCATTGTTTGATTAGAGGCTACAAAGTGGTATTATTTATTAATTAATGTAATTCTTTTTAAAAGATAGATTTTCTATAGTCAACTTTTGGTTACAAACTAAAGGACAGTTTATAAAGGACAGACAGAACAAATGTTTGCTTATCTGAATTTAGTTACCAGTTTTCTCCATTACGTTTGGTTCTTCTAGTATCCTCTAGAGGTGACCACTGAGCTGGTTTTTAATTTTTATTTTTAGAATAATTTAGACATATATAGGATGGGCTTTAACTCTCATGAAGATATTCATTGATTTTGATGCTCAAATTGTCCTCTCTTGGGTAGTTAAAAGTCATTTCAAGTTAGCTTTTGAGTTCTTTTCATATAATTTCAGCAGACTCCGATATCTTCTTTGATTTTCAGAACTCAAAAGTGTGGTATATTTATTGTTCCAGGCCTAGAATTTTTTGTAGGTACAAAACAGAATAGTTTGCTCCAGTGAGAAGTGTCATATGGAGAAAAGTACAGGGAATAAGGGTGCCACTGGTATTTAGCTGGTCATCATTTCTAGGTCTTTCTAGCGAGCAGAAATAGAAAAAATGCATATTTTAAAATAGAAAATACATCATAAATGTATGCGGACATCTATATAACTAAAATTCTTATTAAAGAATTTTGACTTAATTTCTCTGATTGTACATGTATCTCTCTTCTCCCATGGAAACACTTTATTCCCAACACCACCAACACAATTGTCCCCTTGTCTTGTCCTACACACACATATATTAGTTTAGAATAACAACATGGATATTACCACCGAAATTATGAATAGCAAACACTGATCAAAATTTCTTTGCAATTATTTTTCCTGTTAGAATATATTCCCTTAGGGGATGTACAGCCACATGGCTGTTTTTTCAAATCACTTGAAATAATTTCTTTGTGGGATTAAGCCAATCACTCAATACAAAATTAAGTTTATTTGTTTTATCTTCTTTCCAAGTCTTAAAATTATTTTTTGAATAACTTTGATTTACAGTTTTGTAAAACATTTACATG
This sequence comes from Cacajao melanocephalus, assembly GCA_963573385.1. Classification (NCBI taxonomy): domain Eukaryota; kingdom Metazoa; phylum Chordata; class Mammalia; order Primates; family Pitheciidae; genus Cacajao; species Cacajao melanocephalus. The sequence goes on along the minus strand of CAUYLG010010295.1, from coordinate 6,095 downwards.
ATTCCAGATAGCATAACAGTATTGGAGATAATCTTTGCTCCTTCTTACAGTAATATTCCAATGTGTAAATAAATGTATTAATACTATAGTTTATTCAACCAATCTTCTATTTAATAGGCATTTAAGTTGTTCCACTCTTTTGCTATTAATAATAGCCACACAGTGAATAGCCTTATGAATATGTCTTCTTTGGGGGAGGCAGGTCATTGTATAATTGAGTTATAATCTTCCACTTAAGATTGTTGATTAAAGTGGTAAAAGCATATGTAATTTTATTGGATGTTGCATAATTCTGTTCTCTAGGGGTTGTACCACTTGACATTCTACCAGCAATGTGTAAGACTTATTTCCCAGCTAGGTGTGGTGGCTCATGCCTGTAATCCCAGCACTTTGGGAGGCTGAGGCAGGTGGATCACTTGAGGTCAGGAGTTTGAGACCAGCCTGGAAAACATGGTGAAACCCTATCTCTACTAAAAATACAAAAAAAATTAGCTGGATGTGGTGGCGCCTCAGGAGGCTGAGGCAGGAGAATCGCTTGAACCCAGCAAGTGGAGGTTGCAGTGAGCAGAGATCGTGCCACTGCACTCCAGCCTGGGTGACAGGGCGAGTCTCCATCTCAAAACAAAAAAATAAAACAAACAAACAAAAACCTTATTTCCCCAAAGCTTTACCAACAGAATATATTATTAAACTTTTATGTTTTTGACAGTACGATAGGTGAGAATGATAACTCTGCAGTTTTAATCTGCAGCTCTATTATTACAAATGATATTGAGCATATTTTCATGTTAAAGGACAATCTGCCTTTCTTTTCTGTTAAGTCTATATTTACATCTCTTGTTCGTTTTTCAGTAGGGTTATTGGAGTTTTTCTTCTATTAGACAATCTTTCTATTTGGAGATACCATTTTCTTTCGTGTAAGTTGCAAAAATTTTTCCTAGTTTGTTATTTGCTTTTTTTCACTATACTTATTTATTTTTGCCATATTTCTAAGTGGTTATATCTCACATTTATTAATCTTTTCCTTTATTGCTTCTTAAGTTTTTCCTCTTCCAGATTATAGAGGATTTACTCATGTTTTCTTCAAGCGTTTGCATGTTTTCCATTTTTACATTTAAATATCTCGTAATTCACTTTTTTTCTGGTGTATGCTGGGAGAAACAATCCAGTTTTGTCTTTTGTTATAATATGAGTATCAAGTTGCTTCAACATCACTTACTGTTTTTCTTTCTCCCATTGATTTGCAATGCTGCTTATTAAATATTAATATGCAATTGATTCTATTTCTAGACATTCTGCTTTGTTTTATTGATTTGTTTGTAAACGCATTTACTCATACCATATGATTTTACTTTTAGAGGATTTATGTTTTACTACATGTAGGACTAGCCACCCCTTATTCTATCCTATTGCTCTTGTGTTTTCAGAGATATTCTTGCTATTGTTGCTTATTATTTTATTTATTTTTATTTTTTAACTCTATTTTAGTGTTGGGGGTACAAGTGAAGGTTTGTTACATAGGTAAACATGTGTACATATTATTTCATCACCTGGGTATTAAGGTCAGTACTCAACAGTTATCTTTTCTGCTCCTCTCCTTCCTCCCACCCTGCCCCACCAAGTGGACTCTGTGTCTGTTGTTTTCTTCTTTGTGTTCATATGTTCTTATCATTTAACTCCTTCTTATAAGTGAGAACATGTGGTATTTGGTTTCTGTTCCTGTATTATATTATTATTCTTTTATTTATTTAACAACTTTTAAAAATTCTTATTATTTCAGTAGTTTTTGGGGAACTGGTCATGTTTGGTTACATGGATAAGTTCTTTAGGTGTGATTTCTGAGCTTTGGTACACCCATCACCTGAGCAGGGTACGCTATACCCAATGTGTAGTCTTTTATCCCTCCCCCCCCCCACACTTCCTCTTGAAGTTCATTGTCTTGTTCTTAAGCCTTTGCACCCTCATATCTTAGCTCCCACTTGTAAGTGAGAACATACAATGTTTGGTTTTCCATTTTTGAGTTAGCTCACTTAGAATAATGGTCTCCAGCTCCATCCAGGTTGCTGCCAATGCATTATCTCATTCCTTTTTATTGCTGAGTAGTATTCCATGGTATATATACATCACATTTTCTTCAGCCATTCATTGATGGATGGGCATTTAGGCTGGTTCCATATTTTTGCAATTGTGAATTGTGCTGCTAAATATGTACGTGCAAGTGTCTTTTCCATATGATGGCTTCTTTTCCTCTAGGTAGCTACCAGTAGTAGAATTGCTAATCAAATGGTAGTTCTATATTTAGTTCTTTGAGGAATCTCCATACTCTTTTGCATAGTGGTTGTACTAGTTTACATTCCCACTAGCAGTGCAAAAGTGTTCCCTTTTCACCATGTCCACACCAACATCTGTTATTTTTTGATGTTTTTGATTATGGCCATTCTTGCAGGGCTAGGGTGGTATTGCATTGTGGTTTTGATTTGCATTTACCTGATCATTAGTGATGATATGTTTTGATATGTTTGTTGACCACTTGTATATCTCCATTTGAGAATTGTCTATTCATGTCCGGAGCCAGCTTTTTGATGGGATTGTTTTTTTCTTGCTGATTTGTTTGGGTTACTTTTATATTCTATATATTAATCCTTTAATGGATGCATAGTTTGTGAAGATTTTCTCCCACTCTGAGGGTTGTCTGTTTACTCTGCTGATTATTTTGCTGTGCAGAAGCTTTTTAGCTTAATAAAGTCCTATCTATTTATCTTTGTTTTTGTTGCATTTACTTTTGGGTTCTTGGTCCTGAATTCTTTGTCTAGGCCAATGTCTACAAGAGTTTCCTAATAATATCTTCTAGTATTTTTATGGTTTCAGGTTTTATATTTAAGTCTTTGATTCATCTTGAGTTGATTTTTGTATAAGGTGAGAGATGAGGATCCAGTTTCATTCTTCTACACATGGCTTGAAAATTATCGCAGCACTATTTGTTGAATAGGGTGTTCTTTCCCCACTTTATGTTTTTGTTTGCTTTGCCAAAGATCAGTTGGCTGTAAGTATCTGGCCTTATTTCTGGGTTCTCTATTCTTTTCCATTGGTCTATGTACCTGTTTTTATGCCACTATCATGCTATTTTGGCAATTACAGCCTTGTAATATAGTTTGAAGTCGGGTAATGTGACGCCTCCAGATTTGCTCTTTTTGCTTAGTCTTGCTTTGGCTCTGCAGGATCTTTTTAAGTTCCATATGAATTTTAGGATTTTTTTTCTAGTTTTTTGAAGAGTGATAATGGTATTTCGATGGGAATTGCATTGAATTCATAGTTTGCTTTTGGCAGTATGGTCATTTTCAAAATATTGATTCTACCCATCCAGGAGCATGGGGTGTGTTTTTATTTGTTTGTGCCATTTATAATTTCTTTCAGCAGTGTTTTGTAGCTTTCCTTGTAAATATCTTTCACCACTTCTATTCAACATAGTACTGGAGGTCCTTCCCAGAGCAATCAGAAAAAAGAAAGAAATAGAGAATACAAATTGGTAAAGAGGAAATCAAACTCTCACTGTTCACTGATGATATGATCATATACCTAGAAAATCCTAAAGACTTATCCAAAAAGTTCCTAGATCTGGAGAATGAATTCAGTAAAGTTTCAGGATACAAAATCAATGCACACAAATCAGTAGCATTGCTATACACCAACAGCAACTGTATTAATTTGTTCTTATGCTGCTATGAAGAAATACCTGAGACTGGGTAATTTATAAAGGAAAGAGCTTTAATTAACTCACAGTTCAGCAAAGCTGGGGAGGTCTGAAGAAACTTAACAGCATGGTGGATGGTTAAGAGGAAGTAAGACATCTTTGTCACAAGGTGGCAGGAAGGAGAAATGCTGAGCAAAGTGGGGAAAACCCCTTATAAAATAATCAGATCTCATGAGAACTCACTATCATGAGAACATCATGGGGGTAACCACCCCCGTGATTCAATTACCTTCCCCTGGGTCCCTCCCATGACACATGAGGATTATGGGAACTACAATTCAAGATAAGATCTGGGTTGAGGACAGAACCAAACCACATAATTCTGCCCTGGCCCCTCCCAAATCTCATGTTCTCACATTTCAAAACAATCATGCCCTTCTAAGAGTCCCTCAAAGTCTTAACTCATTCCGGCATTAATAAAGACCAGGTCCAAAGTCTCATCTGAGACAAGGCAAGTCCCTTCTACCTATGAGCCTGTAAAACCAAAAGCAAGTTAGTTACTTCCTAGATACAATGGCAGTATAGGCATTGGGTAAATACACCTGTTCCAAATGGAAGAAATTGGCCAAAGCAAACGGCATACAGACTTCATGCATGTCCAAAATCCAATATGGCAGTCATAAAATCTTAAAGTTCCAAAATGATCTCCTTTGACTCCATGTCTCACATCCAGGTCATGCTGATGCAAGAGGTAGGCTCCCATGGCTTTGGATAGCTCTGCACCTGTGGCTTTGCTTATTACTATCAGCATTTTGGTCAAAGCCATTCAACGAGTCTCTTGGAAGTTCAAATTTTCCCACATCTTCTGTCTTCTGAGTTCTCCAAGTATCTAGGAAATTCTAAACTTTCCTACATTTTCCTGCCTTCTTCTGAGCCCTCCACACTGTCCCAACCTCTGCCTGTTACCCAGTTCCAAAGTTGCTTCCACATTTTTGGGTATCCTTATAGCAGCACCCCACTCTACAAAGTAATAATTTACTGTATTAGTCTGTTCTCACACTGCTATAAAGAAACATCTGAGACTGAGTAATTTATAAAGGAAAGTGGTTCAATCGACTCACAGTTCAGCATGGCTTGGGAATTCTCAGGAAACTTACAATCATGGTGGAAGGTGAAAGGGAAGCAAGACACCTTCACAAGGTGGCAGGAAGAAGTGTCTAGCAAAGGGGGAAAGCCTTTTATAAAACCATGAGATCTCATGAGAACTCATTCACTATCCCAAAACCAGCATGGGGTAACTGTCCCAGTGATTCAGTTACCTTCCATCAGGTCCCTGCCATGACATGTGGAGATTATGGTACCTGCAATTCAAGATGAGATTTGGGTGGGGACACAGTGAGACCACATCAGCGACCAAGCTGAGAATCCAAGAAAGAATTCAACCTCTTCAACAACAACTGCAAATAAATAAATAAATAAATAAAATACTTAGAAATATACCTAACTAAAGATCTAAAGATGTCATGTTATTATTTTTAATATAAAGCTTTGTAATTAACTTGTTTAGCTTCAGAAAAAAATGGCTATATACATGTATATAACTGAAATCGCATTGCACTTATAATTTAACTTAGTGGAAAATGGGCAACTTTTTAATAATGTTTTTAATTACATTTTAGGTTTTGGGGTACATGTGAAGAACATGCAAGATTGTTGCATAGGTACACACATGGCAGTGTGATTTGCTGCCTTCCTCCCCATCACCTATATCTGGCATTTCTCCCCATGCTATCTCTCCTCAACTACCCACCCCCCACTGTCCCTCCCCTATTTCTCCCCGACAGACCCCGTGTGTGATGCTCCCCTCCCTGTGTCATTGTGTTCTCACTGTTCAACACTCACCTATGAGTGAGAACATGTGGTGTCTGATTTTCTGTTCTTGCATCAGTTTGCTGAGAATGATGGTTTCCAGGGTAATCCATGTCCCTACAAAGGACATGAACTCATTGTTTTTTATGGCTGCATAGTATTCCATGGTGTATATGTGCCACATTTTGCCTGTCCAGTCTATCATTGATGGGCATTTGAGTTGATTCCAGGTCTTTGCTATTGTAAACAGTGCTTCAATGAACATTTGTGTGCATGTGTCCTTATAGTAGAAAGATTTATAATTCTTTGGATATATACCCAGTAATGGGATTGCTGGGTTAAATGGATTTTCTATCTGTAGGTCCTTGAGGAATTGCCACACTGTCTTCACAAAGGTTGAACTAATTTACACTCCCACCAACAGTGTAAAAGTGTTCCTATTTCTCCACATCCTCTCCAGCATCTGTTGTCTCCAGATTTTTTAATGATCGCCATTCTAACTGGTGTGAGATGGTATCTCAATGTAGTTTTGATT
>CAUYLG010010293.1:0-66975 GCA_963573385.1 Cacajao melanocephalus | reverse complement strand
TCCGGCTTGTTGGTGATGAAGTTTTTTCTGTTTCTTAGTTTTCCTTCGGCGGACGCCCTTTCCCCACAGAGCTAGGCCTTCCCGGGTTCAGCTGTGCTTACTGTGAAACTCTCAGTCCTCAGCGCTTCCAATTGCTGTTCTTCTTGTGGTGATGGGACCAGCTAAGCCCGACTGAAGGGGCACCCAGTCGCATATACTCCGCACTGAGAAGCGCTGCGCCGTGCCGGGGTGCAGGCAAAACAGCTTCTCCGGCCAAAAGAGTCGCGCTGGCGACCCCTCCGCCGGGAATTTCCCAGTTTGTGTTCCACAGAAATTCGTCTGAAATTGCGGCGTCCACTTGCTCTCTGTGCTTTCACTGGGAGCTAAAATCCTCAGCTGTTGTTAATTGGCCATCTTGGATCTCTCCGCCCGATGATGAAGTTTTTTCTGTTTGTTAGTTTTCCTTTGGCGGACACCCCTTCCCCTGCAGAGCTGGACCTTCCCGGTTCAGCTGTGCTTACTGTGAAACTCTCAGTCCTCAGCGCTTCCAATTGCTGTTCTCCTTGTGGGGATGGGACCAGCCGAGCGGGACTCAAAGGGCCCCGTCCCGTATACTCCGCGCCGAGAAGCGCCGCGCCGGGGCGCCGGCAAAACAGCCATGCCAGCCAAAAAAGTCGCGCTGGCGACCCATGTGGCTCCTCCGCCGGGAATCTCCCAGTCTGTGGGCAACAAAAATTCGTCTGAAAGTGCGGCATCCACTCGCTCTCTGCGTTTTCACTGGGAGCTACAATCCTGAGCTGTTGTTAATTGGCCATCTTGGATCTCTCCTAAACTGTACTTTTAACTGCATGCTCTATACTGAAAATCTAGAAGGCAAAGAAGAGCAATTTTTAAAAAATCATCTATAAGCCCACCACCTTGTAAGGGACAGTTCCTTTCAATATGGTGTCCATAAACTTTTTCAAAAGCAGGAGCGTGTGCTGGTGGTTCACAATTCACAGACCACTTCATATCCTGCTTTCCTACAGCAATATATCATGAACATTATTCCATGTCAGTAGTCTTCATTGCATTTTTAATGTTTAATGGCCGTTTACAGTTATACCAAATCCTTAATATTGAAGACTGAGGTTGTTTTCCAGTGTTTCCTATTATTAAAATATGCGGAAGAGTCTTGCACATAAAATTTTGAATACAACTATTTTCTTAGGATATATCAGAATTATCTCCTACTACTGTTTGTTTTCCAAATGTGACTTAAAAAGTGGAAACTGAAACAAGAAAACTTCTATAAATATCACGTGGAAAGACTGCACTAAAAGTTGTATTAAAAATATAGTACTTCCTAGGCTGGGTGCAGTGGCTCAACCGGTTTAAAAATAAACAAATTGCTGAACCAAAGTACATTTTTATGTCTCTAGAAATATATAGGCCAGGGTTGTGTGGTTCATGCCTATAACCCCACAACTTTGGGAGGCCAAGGTGGGAGGACTGCTTGAGGCCAGGAGTTCAAGACCAGCCTGGGCACCATAGCAAGACTCCATGTCTGCAAAAAATAAAACATTAGGTGTGGTGGTGTGCGTCTGCAGTCCCAGATACTCAGGAGGTTGAGGTGGGGTGGGGGGCCAGGGTGGAATCACTTGAGTCCAGGAGTTGGGAGGCTGTGCTGAGCTATGATCATGCCATTGTGCTCCAGCCTAGTGAAAGAGCAAGACCCTATCTCAAAACAAAAAAATACATTTCTGAATTTCCCTCCAGAAAGATCACAGCAAACTAACATTTCTGCCTGCACTGCAGAGCTTGGTCTCCTTGTCACCACTGGCTGTAGTAGTCATTTCTTTACAATGTTTTTCAACCTGACAGGTAAAAACAGATCTCACTCTGTTGCCCAGGCTGGAGCGCAGCAGTGCAATCACGACTCACTGCAGCCTTGACCTTCCAGGCGCAAGTGATTCTCCTGCCTCAGCCTCCTGAGTAGTTGGGACTACAGGCATGCACCACCACCCCTGGCTAATTTTTTAGAGACAAGGTTTTTTGTTTTTGTTTTATTTAGAGACAAGGTTTTGCTATGTTACCCAGACTGGTCTCAAACTCCTGAGATCAAGTGATCCACCTGCCTTGGCCTCCCAAATTCTGGGAATTAAAGCTGTGGCCTAATTCTTCATTTCTTTGATGGTTATAAGGTTGAACATTTTCCCATATGCTTACTATTTGCATTTCTTCTTTTTGTGAACCAGTATGTCCTTTTACAGACTTACACTAAAAGTATGGATAAACATACATATACGTAAGAGAAGGAAGGATTACATCTGAAAAATATGAAAAACTTTCTATGTTTAGGTTCATTTGATGTAAGCCATGCTCATTAGGTGAGCAGAATCAGATTAATGTAAGACTCCTAAATGAAGAATGCAAGATGAAAAGTGTCTAAACACATTTGTTGGGCTGGCTGGTTATTCTAAAACAGACATGGATCATCATTAATCTACTTAGAAGACAATTTGTTATTCCTTCTGTTTGATCTGCTGTTCTTTGAAATTTTGGTTGATAAAGGAGAGAATTTTGCAGTAAGCAGGCGAGATAGGAAGGCTGCCACCTGAGCACTCCCCTGCCGCTGCAGCTCCTATGGCAAGGAAGGTGACGGTCAGTGTGGACCTGGAAAAGGCACTGCTCAACGGGCAGGTGCTGAGCTGCAGCAGGGACCAGCACGTCCTGGCACGGTGTCCCCGCGAAGCACAGCCGCAGGCTCCAAGGGCTCAGCAGATTGACTCGGGTGAAAAAGTGCCCTGACCCCCAGCAATCACGAATCTTATCACAAAAAATCAAAACAGAAAATTAAATGTGAATTCTGAATGTGCCTATGTTATGACTTACTGAGAGCAACCAAGACTATGAAATATGAATGAGATCCTTACGGTGCTAGTAGGGGGAAAGAAGACGGGGAAAAAACTGGCTCAAGAACAAAACCAACTAATTCAGGCCACAGCACTGTACAGGAAGACAAATAGAAACTTCCAAGTTTACGAGAATTTATTCAGGTAGGGAGAAAAAAAGAGAAAGACATCAACATGAAAGTGTAAACTGATTCCAAGAGAAGGTAAAATTACGCATCTGAGATACCCAACCTGGAAACAAGACACAGGAAGGTCTGGGGCCCATAAAAATGAACAGAAACCTCCAAAGGTGACCTGACACCTGCACTAGCTGGGCCAGACCCTCGTACTTCACTGCATCCCCTTAAATGCCTCTCCTGTAGCCAGGACCCATGTTTGTGTTCTAAGTTAAGCACAACTGAAATATAGTGGTGTCAATAAATTGATTAAGGAATGTCAATACCTATTTCAAATTCAAAAGGAAGAAAACCCTAGTATTATTTACCCACCTGCATAGAACTTTATTCTATGTATTTTATTGCAAAAGAAAAAGAGGTGGGTGTCGTGGCTCATGCCTGTAATCCCAGCATTTTGGGAAGCCCAGGCAGGTGGAGAGCTTGAGTCCAGAAGTTTGACACCAGCCTGGGCAACATGGTGAAACCCTGTCTCTACAAAAAATACAAAAATTAGACAAATGCAGTGTTGTGTGCCCGTGGTCCCAGCTACTTGGAGACTGAGGCAAGATGATCACTTGACCCCAGCTCAAGGCTGTAGTGAGCCATGAATGCACCACTGCAATCCAGCCTGGGTAATAGAGACTGTCTCTGACACACACACACACACACACACACACTGCTGCACTGTAACTATACACGTGTAAGACACCACAGAAAACTAGAAGTGAATAGTTGGAAGTGCTTAATAGACAGACTTGCTGGGCGCGGTGGCGTGTGCCTGTAGTCCCAGCTACTTGGGAGGCTGAGGCTGGAGGATCGCTTGATTCCAGGAGTTCTAGCTGTAGTGCACTATGCCGATTGGGTGTCTGCACTAAGTTTGGCATCAATATGGTGACCTCCCGGGAGCAGGGGACCACCAGGTTGCCTAAGGAGGGGTGAACCAGCACAGGTCCGAATTGGAGCAGGTCAAAACTCCCATGCTGATCAGTAGTGGGATCGCGCCTGTGAATAGCCACTGCACTCCAGCCTGGGCAACATTGTGAGTCCCCGTTTCTAAAAAAAAAAAAAAAAAAAACCACCACAAAAACCAGACAGACTCACAGTAGAAAGTCATGGCTCAAGGCTACAAGTTTAGGAGAAAATGAAATTTTTGAGAAATGGCTGAAAACCAAGTTAACTAAAGTGGCTTTTTCTGTATGCAGATGTTCTGGTCATTTTCTTTTTTTTGGCTTTTCCAAAATTCCCTTCTCTCTTTCACCACTTTGAGTTGAAAGTCAAGATAAATATTTATGCTATATAATAACCCACCTCCCTGCTACAGCAACCACAAATGTCACAGGTTCCTAAAGGCTCCGAGTATTTGTTTTACAGCTAGAAGGTTATTTTTCTAAAACAAACAAACAAGTCCATTTGCTTCACCAGGATAAACAAAGGGTAAAAATCTAGCTGTTAGGTGCTAGCCAGAGTTATGGGAAGGAAAAGAATCCCTTCTTTTTCTCTCAACCAGTCTTCCTTTCTAACCCACTTCCTTTGCCCACTGCTGATGAGGCATGTCTAATTTCGCAAAGTGATACTGTGATACTAGAACAGTGAGATGCACTGCCAGCTCCTTCTTCCCCGAGCCAAAGGACCTCCTACCCTGAAACGGAACCTTACAACCGTCAAGTGTTAGATGTCACGGTGAACAGGCCTTTAGGAGATTATTTTTAAATGACCAAATATATACCAGTAAGAGAAAACTTCTTGAAAAACTGCTCTGTTATGCAACCTGAGGCTGGAATAAAACAGCAGTAATGGCAACATAGACGCAATTCCAAAAAGTACTATGTGTAAATGGCTTACAGTGAAGATGGTGCTACAAAAATGTAACAGACGACTCGGAATTCTTCCAGTTCTCACAATGATACTGAAAATATATGTGAGGAGTTGGGGGGTAAAATCATATTTTATGATTTTCAATAATTAATAAACGTAAGTATACACTCTACTGCTTTCACTTCGATTCTAATGTATTGAAGAGTTAATCAAGATACGTCTCCACAACTTCTCAAAGAAAATATAGAAATTTAATACTCTGAGAAATATGATTCATTCAAATACAGTAGCTGAACGCTATAGAGTGGCTAAAGGCGATTCCAGATTCAGACTGCTGAGAACCTTAATATCCACCTCACACGACACCACTGGCTGCTATACAACCAGGCTCCTGAAGCTTATCCACAGAGGAAGGTAACTACTAAGATGAGGCTTAATGAAGCGTAGACGGTTCCAAGCACAATGCCTGACACACAGAACTCAAACGGTAGCTGTTATTTCATAAATAATGTCTAAAGAATTCGAGTAAGCTATTTTAGACTCAGTTTAGGTTCTCCAATTTTTAGAAATCTATTCTCAGACAAAACTGGAAAAAAAATACCCAATTTGAGTGGTAGTCCTGAAAAAAAAAGTTGCAGGTACTAGAACAACTACAAATTATATGAATTTAATTATTTGTAGAAACAAGAATTCAAAAACTTCTGCTAGCATACAAAGTCTCATTGTCTTATGAGCAAAAATAATCCATCAGAAAAAGGACCAACTGGATTTAGTCAGAAAGAACACATTAAGAAATTCCCAAGGCTGGGCATGGTGGCTCACGCCTATAATCCCAGCACTTTGGGAGGCCAAGGAGGGTGGATCATGAGGTGAAACCCTTTCTCTACTAAAATACAAAAAAATTAGCATGTGCCTGTAGTCCCAGCTACTCGGGAGGCTGAGGCAGGGGAATGAATCGCTTGAACCTGGGAGGTGGAGGTTGCAGTGAGCTGAGATTGTTCCACTGCATTCCAGCCTGGGCAACAGAGCAAGACCCCGTGTCTCAAAATGAAAGAAAAAAAAAGCATGACTTATAAGACATATTAATTCTATCTCAGTAATGTGGATTTTAAAAAGAAATTCTCCAGAGATAGATCAGCAATGATACCTCCTTGGGCTCTGGAGCAGTGCTCTCGTGCTTTCTGTATATCAGAAGTCCAACCAATGTCTTGTCTTGCCTCACCAGTGGAGCCACCATCTTCAGCTTTCTTACATGAATTAAGAAAATGTCATATCTAGCAAGCCAGGACCCTGTTGGGTGGCATAATATCCTCTCACTTGGCAAAGATGCTATTTCTTCAAGAGCATCCTACCTGTCACAGGACCCAGCAATCCCACTCCTAGGTACACACCCTAGAGAACAGAAGTCATAGAGCCACTCAAAAACTTGCACACGATGTGTACAATGGTATTAATAACAGGCAAAAGGTGGAAATAACCCAAATGTCCATCGCTAATCAACGGGTAAACAAAAGTAGACTAGCCATACAACTGAGTCACAAAAAGGAATGATGCACAGTGATGTGTGCTATGGGGATGAAGCCTGCAAGCATGCTGAGTCAAAGACGCCACACGTGCAGCCCACACATCATATGATTCCATTTATGCAAAATGTACAAATGAGCAAATTCAGAAAGACCAAGTAAATGAGTGGTTGCCAGGGCTTGGGGGAAGAGGGCATGAGGAGTGACTGCTAATGGGGTACAAGGTGTGGTTTTGGGGTGATTAAAGTGTTCAAAAATTAGATAGTGGTGACAGTTGTAAAACTGTAAATATACTAAAAACCACTGCATTGTATACTTTTTAAAAAGGTGAATTTTATGGTATGTAATTATATCTCAATAAAGCTATTATTTTAAAAAAGTATCCTATATGTAAGTGCATATACATATATAAAAATGCAAACACACACCATACATTTTATGTATATTCAGAGACAGACATAGTTTTATATCTACTTAATTTTTTTTAGGATTCTAAAATATTAACGTATGTGAGAATATACTAGAATATGACAAAACCTAGTTTGGTCATAACTGATATATTCTAACAATGTAAACCTGAACTCTGTTGAATCAGCAACTTTAAAGTCCTAGAATCAGTAGCAATCTCCTCTCTCCTGAGTGAGCTTAACTCTAATTTCAATGTTGTATGTGTATGGAATCAAGAAACCTTCCAAGTTAGGTTTCTCCAAAAACATGAATAGCGGCAGCCGCATCTTTTCCACCCTCATCGCCTTTGCAGCACACACCACAGTCTCCCACGCACATCACAGACCAAATACTAAAGGAATAAAATACTTTTTAAATACTGTTATTTAAAAAACAGGGCCATAGCCTGGGTAACATGGCAAGACTCTGTCTCTACAAACAAAAAAAACTGGCCAGGTGTGGTGGCATGTGTCTGTGGTCCCAGCTACTTGGGAGGCTGAGGTGGGAGGGTTGCTTGAGCCCAGGCAGTTGAGGCTGCAGTGAGTTGTGACCACACCACTGCACTCCAGCCTGGGTGACAGAGTGGGACCTTGTCTCAGACACACAAAAAAATAGGGCCGTAACAGGAAAACTTTCGCTCCATGTTCTATCTCTTTAGATCAGGTCAATGAACTTTTCCTGTAAAAGGGCAGGCAGTAAATATTTCAGGCTTCATGGACCAAACTGCTTCTAACACAACTACTCAACTCTGTTTCCATAACACAAGGCAGTCACAGACAATAAATAAACAAATGGACAGTAAAACAAATAATCAGCTGAGAACCTCAGGACCTTGCTTTAGACCAGTGCTGCCCAACGGAACCTTCCACAATGACAGAAATATTTTATTATCTGACTACTGAGCACTTGAAATACGGCTAGTGTGCCTAAGGAATTGAACCTTCAAAATATTTCAAATGTAAACAGCCACATGTGCCTAGTGGTGACTGTACTGACCAGCACTGCTTTTGACTACTAATGAACCAGTTCTACTCTGTTCAAAAACTTAAGGCTAAAAATGAACTGCAACTATTTTACATGATGAACTGGGAGGAGAAAATGACATAAAATTACACTAATTCATAGGTTATACTAGTAAATAATCAAAACTCTAATCAAATCAACCTGCGCTAGGCAGGAGGATACGTGTAGAGCTCCATGTATCTGGACTTGGCCATGCTCTGCCGCGTGTACACCTGCTGGATGCCGGCTCTGAGGTCGTCCCAGATCTGGTCCAGGCCAATCTGCTTCAGGCCATGGGGGTTCTGGCTCCGGGTTGACGACATTGTGAGGGATGCTCTAAAGTCGTCCAGTGCAGCAATCCTTATTCAAAGTACAGCTAGTTCTCCATTAGATGAAAATATACAGTACCATTCCAAATTTATTCACAGCAGCTCAGAAAGGATGTCCTTTAAATGTAGAGAATAAGTCTCATTGCAGGCAAACCTGAGGAAGAAACAGAGAATTAGTGGATTCTCTCTGGGGTGCTGTAATAGGGTGACACACAATGAAGGAAACACTGAGTCTCCAGGCATTAGAAGGGCCCCGTGTAGTCCAGAGGCCGTTTCTCTATGTAAAAACACACTCATATTAATCATATGGTCTGTGTACAAAAAAATCCTTAGTTAGACATTTAGTTCAAAATCATCATAGTATTAGCACTCAAGAGAAAGGCTGGGTAAAAGTTCACACAAGCATAACTAACTCTGTTGCCTTTGCCTTCTAAAGTTATCAAAAATATTTATCACTTGACCTAGATGACAACTAGAAAGACAAATGCAAAGAAAAAAGGGCAAAGGATATGCTCAGGAAATTCCCAGAAACACAAACAGCTAATCAATAGGAAAAATCAGTTCCCTCTCACGAGTTACCTATGACTTTTACTAACTTTTCACTTAGAACTCAGCAAGAATGCAAATGTTGGTGAGGCTGAAAATGAAAGGAAATAGGAAGTCTCTTTTTAGGAAGGGATTTTAAAAAGAATTATCCATATTTAAAATGTACTCTGAATTTAGAGAGACCTGAGTTTGAAGCTCAGTGCCACACCTACTAGGCAAGTACATATGGTACTAGGTGAGTTTCTCAACCTCTTTAAGCTTTAATTTCCTAGTCTGAAACATGGAGGCCAATCACTTTCCTTCAATGGTTGTTGTAGAGTTTAAATAAGACAATGTGTAAGAAAATACTTAACACACAGTAAATGCTTAATACATGGTAGTGGCTATTATTTCTAAGAATATGAAGCTAGTGCCAAATCCAATTCTTAATGCTTCAGCATCTTGACCCATAAAGTAACTTAGGTACTCAATATTGTAACAAATCAGTACTTCTCAATGTACAATATCACAGACATAATTTAAGGACTATCTATGTACATCACATTCAAAACGTAAAGGTTTTAAATAGGTATTTCTAGTGCATATCAAGAAACACTGAATAATTTTAATGGCTTCGTAAAATGTCATTGGGAAGTAAACGAGACCTGGAACAAGGAGGCTAGGTTATTAAGGTCTGCAAACCCATGTCCAAGCTACCCTGTCAAGTAAGTCAGCTCATCCTTTACCCTCAATGGCATTACAGAGTTCTGTGTAATCTAAGACAAACTTTTTTTTTTTTCCTGAGACAGAATCTTGGTCTGTCACCAGACTGGAGTGCAGTGGTGTGATCTAGGCTCACTGCAACCTCCGCCTCCCGGGTTCAAGCAATTCTCTTGCCTCAGCCTCCCAAGTAGCTGGGACTACAGGCATGCGCCACCACGCCCAGCTAATTTTTGTATTTTTTAGTAGAGACAGAGTCTCACCATGTTGGTCAGGATGGTTTCGATCTCGACCTCATGATCTGCCCACCTTGGCCTCGCAAAGTGCTGGGATTACAGGCGTGAGCCGCTGCGCCCGGCCATCTAAGGCACATTTAGGGACCCTGTGAGGTCATGCCTATGGAGTAAGTCTGAGCCACTGAAACCTATTCTGTAATATTTATTTATATTCTGGGCTATGGATCTTAGTATTTTATAAATCCACATCATTCTGCAACCTAAAATATTTTACATCTTACATTCAAATAGGTATGTTCAAATGTGGGATATAGAAATATCTAAAACAAGGACTTGCTCAAGTTTTAAGAAACTAACAACTCAGCAACCACGCTGCAAATATTTCCTGTGTGTAGTGCCCATGTGCTTTCCTTTCATCATCTACTTTGGGAGGGTCAACAGCACACTTAATATTAATGAGCGTGTTTGGACTGGTGGCGCCATCTGATAGGATCAACTGTTTGGACCCACCCTACTTTCCCCATCACTTATTTAACTTTTCCCTAAGGAGAAATTATCACTTAAATTCCCTAAACTTGCAGTTAATTCTATCTTGGATGAGCTTTCTCATACTCCTTTAGATGCTCTTTTACTCCTTTTCCTTTTCCTTCTCTTCTATTCAGCTACAGAAAAAAATGTTCTACTCTGCCCCCCAAATGCCTTTCTCCATCAGTGTTGTCCAGGTCAGTGAGTGGCACCACCCCATGTACCCGCAAGTCAGAAACCTGGGAATGAGCCTGATGCCACAGCCCTCATCTTTCATATTCAAGGGCTATGGACTTTCACTTTTAAGGTGACTTCAAATTCATTCACTCACCTCCATTTCCTCCTCTAGTAAACATCATCGTCATCATCTCTTACCTGGGCCACTATTTTAATTGTTTAAACTAGATTCCAGTACCTTGCATCTGCTTGTATCAGTCTTGACATAGCAGTTAGCTGCATAAAATTGCTGTCATCCTAAGATGGTGTCATCGTGATTCTGAATAGGCTGTCACCCTAAGAGCAACAGGGAGCCAAGGCAGAGTTTGAAGAAGGGAAATCCTTAATATGGCACTATCAGATCCTTTTCTCTCTCTTCATTTGCCTCTTAACAAAATCTCAACTCTCCCCCTTTCTCCCCTTGGGTTCAGCCACATGGACATCCCCTTCCCTGGCCATGCCGGTCTCCTTTCCCAGCCAGAGGATCTCTGCATCTGCTGCTGCTTCTGCCTGCAGAGTACCTCCCCTTCTTCAAGTTGCCTTCCAGTCATACTTTCAAAGGAAACTTACTAGGAAGTCCCAGAAGCTGTTCAGGTTTGCCTTTAAGTGGGATTTTCCCTTCTTAACACTTACTCTAGGCCATAATTCTGCACTTGTTTCTGTATTGTAACTGCCTCACTTCACTGGAATGCAAGCATCACCAGCTCGTGAGAACCTCATACAGAGCCTGGCATGCAGTTCAACAAATATTTCACATAAATAAATGGAGGAATTAAGAAACTGAAAAGCTGTATGTTTTTCAAAGATT
Organism: Cacajao melanocephalus; assembly: GCA_963573385.1. Taxonomy (NCBI): domain Eukaryota; kingdom Metazoa; phylum Chordata; class Mammalia; order Primates; family Pitheciidae; genus Cacajao; species Cacajao melanocephalus. The sequence goes on along the minus strand of CAUYLG010010293.1, from coordinate 55,801 downwards.
TAGAAATAAAATACCAGTATCATCAAGCATCTGAACTTGCTCAAAATCCCTCTTGAGAATCTCTACAAAATTCTATCTTCTAAACTTTTTCCTTCAAATATTGGATTTTAGGCTAAACTTTATGTCTTCCTGTTTCATTTAGTCATGTTTTAGATTATTTTGGTCATTGCAAATGTATACATACCCCCAAACAGTGTTTAAACAGGCTTGTGAAAATCACAGAATTTTAGTGACTAGTTTTAACAAATATTTAGTAGGAAACTACCATATGCCAGGCACCATCTTAGATATTATTGACTCTTAGTAGTAAACCAAAACAGACATGGTCTACTTTCATAATGCTACGGCTATGAAATAAAGTGTGCTTATTTATTCCTAAATATGGCAACACTCTGTCACCCAGGCTGGAGTACAGTGGCGGGATTACAGCTCCCTGCAGCCTCAACCCCCTGGGCACAGGTGATCCTCCCACCTCAGCCTCCCCAGTAAGTGGCACTACACATTGGGACAACCATGCCTGGCTAATTTTTAAATTTTTTTTTTTTTTTTTGGTAGAGATGGGGTTTCGCCATGTTGCCCAGGCTGGTCTTGAACGCGTGAGCTCAAGCAATCCTCTTGCCTCAGCCTCCCAAAGTGTTGGGATTACAGGTGCGAGCCACAGGGCACCTGACCAAGTGTGCATCTAAGACGCTGACACATAACTTTTGGTATGTAACCTACTTGTGAAATCAGAAACTTTACGTGCTATGCGTTTGTGTACCAAAAGCATTTGTTCTTAAGAGCCAAACATAGTCCCTGGCAATCAGAGGTTAACCTTAAGGTAGTTCTGACTGTTCCTTTTCAGATGAAGAAACTAATTCAAAGAAGCAATCAAACTTGGCAAGATTCTAATGCTACAAAGTAGCAGGACCACAAACTAGTGCACTCTAGTCTGAATTTTAGGTTCTTCCATTTTTAAGGTGTCAAAACAGTGAAACCACTGTTAAGAGTCATAGGAAAAAACAACCATCAATTGCCTATTTGTTAAATGAGGAAACCTCAACATCTCCAATTAAAAGAGCTGATAGTTTTAAAGAGTTAACAAGTTAGTCCTAATGGTATCAGTATGAAATCTATTCAAATATTTTGAAATTTAAGAAACTCCATTTTTTTTTCTAAAGCTTGACTTGAAAAACTAAAATAAACACTGCAACTATGAGGACAATATAAAAGATGACGTCAAGACACCAGTTATCTTCCAGCAAAGTTAAAATATACCAAATAAAGTGGTCAATGTGGATTTTTCTCCCTAATACCTCCATTCTCCTGTCTCAGCACAAGCACATCAAATATGTTTGTTACATATTTCCTATTCTTTGTATCACATTTCTGATTCCAATTATGAATCTTACTCTATTAAAACTCACTGATGGCCAGGCACGGTGGCTCACACCTGCAATCCCAGCACTTTGGGAGGCCGAGGCAGGTGGATCATGAGGTCCAGAGACTGAGACCATCCTAGCCAAAATGGTGAAACCCTGTCTCTACTAATAATACAAAAATTAGCTGGGTGTGGTAGCATGCACCTGTAATCCCAGCTACTTGGAAGGCTGAGGCAGGAGAATCGCTTGAACCTGGGAGGCGCAGGTTGCAGTGAGCAGATATTGGGCCTCTGCGCTCTAGACTGGCAACAGAATGAGACTCCGTCTAAAACAAAACAACACTAAACTAAACTAAGCTAAACAAAAACCACTTACTGATAATGTATGAGATCAAATACAAGTTTTCCTGTCACACTGTCAGGTTTACTTGCTGTAAACTTTTTGTGTCCAGGTGTACACATGGTAACTTATGCCACATCACGCCTGTTTATATTCTGAACATGCTGAAAAACTAGCAAAATCTTCTATTCCTGCTGTTATGTGATTTATTCTTCTCTATCCATTCCCTTTTGCTAGTTGTTCCTAGAAAAAAAATTTTTAGATACTATCTAAAATTCATGCATAGTTGATCTGAGGTTTTCAAAAATTCATACTTAAGTGGGCAGGTTTAAAGAGGATGACCTAATCTTACATTTTCAATATCTCCTAGAGAGCCTCACGTCTGTAGTTAAAACATTAATAACTAATACAGCAAAGAAACCTAAAACAAAGTCTAAAGGGAAATGTTAGAAGTAAGCAAATTATGAAGCTGTCTTAAAGGACAGATAGGTCACACACATGCTGGGCAGTAACAGAGACCTGTGAGCAGGTCCCAGGCGGGGTTCTCTGGAGCAGATGCTGAGACCTGGCTTGGTTGGAAGGCGCTTCTTAGAGATGGGCACCCACGAGATGACGAAGAGGAAGCAGATGGGGCACTGAAAAGATGAACTGTGATGTAGGCCCTATAAAGCCAGCACCAACCTGGCAGGGAACTTTGTAACAAGTATTGCCAGAGGGTCTCACATGCGCTGCAGGCCAAGCCTTTAACTCCCACTGGGCTGAGAAGGGCACAGCCTGGGCCAGGCGGCTCTGCAGCTGAGGCTCAATGGCACTAACGCTGGGAGTCAAGTCCTTCCTTGAAGGGGCATCTGGGTGGGCCACCTCTGTATCTACCAGCGTGCTCCAATGGATACAAGAGGCTCAGGTAGTGAAGCTTTCCAGTTTAGAGGGATGTATGTGTGTGTGAGAGTGAGTGCCCATGCTTAATCTGCTGAAGCATCACTCAAGCGTCTGGTGAATGGAACTGATTGTAAAACTGCTTGGAACAATAAAATAGAATGTAAGTGCCCATAAAACACTTGCTTCTCTGTTAATGTTGAATTTTAATTTACAAACTAAGTTAAAATGGTGGTGAGGATGTATCCACCATCTCATAATCAGGCCACCAAAAAATGTCAATCTTAAGCAGATTTCATAGAAGTCAGAGAGGTTCCAATGGTTTTTAGGTAAGCGGTAAAAGTACTTCCTCATAAATCACAACTCATAGTTAGAAAACTTAGGAGGAGGTCCCCAAACCTAAAGATATTAAAAACAAACAAAAAGTATACATATATATCCTCAGGAAATCTGGTACGTTTCAAAAGTACTCTGGTACAGGAGATCCTTGGCATTGCAGGAGTTACTAATTGGGGTTATGAAAGTCCATGAGTTGCAGGTGTGTCACCTGCAGATGTGCCACCTCCTGGCTTGAACACACAGCTGGCTGGTGAGTGAAGCCGGCCAACAGCAAGGACAGCCACAGGGACCCTCACAACTTCAGCGTTCTCTAGGTGGCCAGCCCAAACCATGCTCACAAACTCTCGCTAATCCCCAGAGAGGGATTCTCATTTTCTTGACAGGAAACCAAGGCACAAGATGCAATTAGTCAAGGACAAGAAGCAATGGCAGAGCCAGCTGTGTCTCCACTCACACTAGCTGCTGGCTCACGGAGCCCGCATGAGTTTTTACCGCAGACACACACGTGCAGACACACACGTGCCAGTTATACTTCACTTTCATCTAACCCTTGGAAGATAATGGAACACAACAGTCAGAATAAACAGGTCTAACAGAAGAAGGGCAGTCATATATTTAAGAACCTGTCTCACAGAAAAGACTATGATTCCAAAGGAAGATGAAAGCCAACAGAATCAATATTAAACAAGCTCCCTAACAATTCCAACTGTGAACTAATCAAACAGCCTGTTTCTCAAGATTAATGGTGCATAAGATTCCTTCATTGAGTAGAAGTGTGAACTAACTAAATGACCTGCAAAAATCCTGAAAAATATATCTTCTTTGATATCAGTAATTCAGTTTCATCCATGCATACTGAAAGAGCTTTTGAAAAAGAGCACTTACAACAGTCTCCCACTAAACACTAATTGGAACATCAACTGAAGTGAACATCAAGGGAATTTGGGAAGTACTAGCTTTAGTGAAGTTAAATACTTTGTTTGCCACAAGACTTCAGAGGTCTTGATAAGTGAACATGTCTTATGAATTTCCATCAGAAAGGCAGTATAAAGCATCGTCCCTCAAACTTACTTGGCCAAGAAATATTTTTTCCTGAACATATCTTGAGACCAGTAGTGTTTCAAGAAAACCCCAGTATTTCAAGGAACATGACTTCAAAAAGTAAAAAAAAAAAAAAAAGAAAAAAATCTGTGCTGACTCCTACTGACTTCTGGCTCTTTGGGGATCAATCACACACTGGTTCGACAACTTTTTTCACTTAAGAACGGTTTTACCTCACTTCACTTAATGAAATATACCTCATTTTCTTTTGTGAGTCATATAATATTCCATTATTCATCAATAATAGTACCTTACAAAAAGCTTTCAGGTATTTACTTAACAATTATAATACTGCAACAAGCAGCCAAGTATTTACTTTTTACTTACTCGAGTGAGTGATTAATGCCTATATGTATCCATCTGATAAATATGATATTGACTATGATAACATCTACTGAGACAGGAAACATCAGAGAGGAACAGATCTATGGGAGGGCAGCTGCCCTTGGATGTGTGAACCTGAGGTCCTCGTGAATTATCCCAGGCAGCTGGACACACAGGCCACAGCACAGAAGAGAAGGGGGCCTTACAAAGAGCCGATCTCCGGCGTCTACCACCTGATTCTGGGAACCACAGTTCCTCAGGGGAATGCGGCAGAGAGACAGCCCAAGCTGAGTCCTGAGTAACATTTAAAAACTGACTAGATTATGGAAAACCCAGAATTTGTAACTGTAATGTTATAGCCAAAAACAAAGAGGAGGAACCCAAGCCTGGAAGCCAAGAGAAGAAAAGGCGGTGATTGCATAAAACTGTGTGACCTTGTAAATTCTTTCATCTCTCTTAACCCATCTCGTGGGTTTGAGGTGAAGATTAAATAAGGCAACACTGTTTCAAAAATGCTAACTATTACTTGAGCAGAAATCTAACTGGAATGGGTGGGGAGGACAGAAAAGACAGGCCACCTTAAATTAAGCATGTGGGCTATGAAGGAGTAAGAAAGCTGGAAAGGGCATGATGCCAACAGGCTCACGTGCCTTGCCCTCTTCCTGCCTCTGGCTAGGAAGTGAGGGGCTCTCAGTCAAGGTGGACTGTGGCAAATGACTGCAAAAAACAGAGCTCAAGGAAACGAGAGGCTGAAGCCTGGGGTGGCCTGCAACCATCTTTGGTAATAGATGTCAGCAGTGGAGAGGAAGGTTCTGGGTTGTGCCAGAGTGTCCAATTAATTTCTGAACTCTGGTGGTTAGCAGATGACCGCTGCAGGGAGAGAAATGACTAGTGCAGCAGAGGAACTCCAAAGAGTCTTTCTCTGGGTCTACAGCTATCAACCCCCATGAGGAGGCAGTGGACCCTTGCCTGCAGCCTGGAGGCCTGCAGGATTTTGGAGGACAGGAACAGCCACACCTAGAGAGGGCTTTAAGGAGTCTTGGTCTTTATGGAATAGCAACAGGGTTGAAGCAGTGTCAGAAGCGGCTATGGAGGAGTTTCCCATTCATGGATGAGGACTCTAGAGAGGTCCAGGAAGAACTGAGGTGGGTAAAGAAGTGAGGGGAGTGGAGTGGGGAGCCCCAATCAGAGGATGTAGCAGGCAGCTGAGGGTGTTTGTTAGTGCAGAAGACAGAGAGCTGACCTGACGGTGCGCATCAGTCAGTGACCATAGGGAGGGCCACTGTGGATTCAAACCTCTAGCTTCAGGAGCAGGAAGCTTCCGCTTTACAATTTTCAGCCATAGCCCCAAGATTGGACAGGGCCAAGCATTTCTTCATCACCTATCTAACCAATTACGCCTTATGTATTCTCCTATTATTCCTTTGACAATTCCTAAATATACAATAAAGCAGAATATAACTTCTTAGAACTTTAAGAATTTTAAGTTTTACTTGCAGTGTGGCACATAAGGTGTGAAACTGACAGTAAAACAATTTAGACCTAGAGAAACTCTTGTATATGAACGCCAGAAAATATGCAAGCACATGCATTTGCTGCTCTGTTTATAAGAGCAAAACAAACAAACCTGGAAACAATCCACACGTCCACCAACACAAGAATTCCCAACTGAGCAGTGGGACAGTCAACAGACCACACAAAATGAGCCAACTTCAGCTACACGCTTCAACATGGGTGAAGTTCAGGAGTCTTGAGTGAAAAAAAGGTAACAAAGGAATATATACAGTATATCATTTTTATATCTAAGATTAATTTTAAAAGAGTACTTCTATGGAAAGAGAGATTAGCTCTGCCCAACATGAACAGAAGGCACCATCATGAACCACACACACTTATCTGCTTAAAACACTGGCTACTGTGGTTTCATTGTACTTATGTAAAAAAAATAATACTAGCTAGAGATACATACTTTTGTGATTAAAATGATATGATGGCTGGGATTTACTTTAAAATTTTGCAGGGAAAAAAAAGCTGAGGGATCAGTACATTGCAGTTTCTACTTTCCATAATAAAAAGCTAACAAAAAACTCAGCAAACCCATATAACAAAGTAAAAATAGAGGCAAAAGCATTTGCGGGAGGGGCAGACAATTAAAATGTTGTGGAGTAACGATGGGTTTGGGAAGAAGCGCTCAGGAAGCTTCCACAGTACTGGAAATATTCTATGGTCTTAGAGGGGAAATGGGTTCGCTTGTGTTCACTGCCGTAGGAGGCCTGCTTCTTAACCTGGAACATGCTATGTTCTCTTGTGATCTATTTGCTACATACATAAGAAAACAATCTAGCAGGTTAAAAGATACTCTGTGCCACTCAGAACTGAGACTAGAAAGCTCAAACTCAGAAATTCTTGAATTCCATAAGAAATTATTAAATCCTCTTTAAGTTTTAAATGAATGGAATGCCTGAAAAATAAAGAGGCTAATAATACAGCCAACCTGAGTTTTAAGTGTACAGCCAAGATTAGGTAAAACTGTGCAGGCAAGAAAACTGAAGCTTCAGGTTATACATACACTTTACAAAAAGATCTGTTGAGAATTTTAATAATACATTTCTACAGTTTCAAGTTAATAATTTCATGAGTAAGAAAACCAGCAACAAGCCACCGGATCTGCCGTGACACCTTCTACTTTGCCCAACCCTAGACAACGGCTCCAAGCGGCTCCTCACTCCAGCTCTTCCTCCTCCTTCCACTGGATCTTCCAAAGGCCACAGACTCATGTTCAAAACCGAACTCCTCTGTCCCTGCCTTTCTTCCCAACTTAGTTAACAGAAGCCTCAGCTGCTCAACTTGGAATCCTAGGAGTTATGAAAGCACCACCTTCTCTTCCAACTGCCCAAACATCAAATCCTATCTATTTTCCTCATGTTTCTTCCCCATTCCCTCTACCAAGACTTTCAACTGAGGGTCATGCTTAGTCTCCCAACTGGCATCTCTCCCTTCAAACTCACTCTCCCTTCTGTATTTCCCATTGGCTTTGATTCCTCTCTATTCTCATCCCTGATGAAAAATCAGTTCTATGATTTCCATCTCCTGATCCTACTTCTCTTTACACTCCCAACAGCTAGAGGCTAGGCCTTATTACCTCTCATCTGGCTCACTAACTAAAGGGTCTTCACTGGTCTCACCCCCTCCAATTCATCCTCCATATTGTTGCCCCACAATTTCTAAAACACAAATAGGCACTCACTCTGTAACCGAATGAACTCCAGGGACCTTCTTCTATCCGCTATGTTTTATTTACCCACACCCATGGCACCTCCAGAATGTCCACTGAGTAGAACTGTTCCATGTCAGCTTATTAACTATTTAAAGAAAGGAACTAATATTTACTGTAGGCTGCTATGGTAGACTCTGTGCAACAGCTTTAATTGATTTACTCCTCACAGTAAGTATATTCTCTGCATGTACGAGCTACATTTCACAAATGAGGAAGCTCAGGCTCAGAGGTGTTACCTGTACTGTTTCCTTAAGAAGGCAGGAGTGTCTCATTCCACCCCCTTAAGAAGTGTGCTACCAAGAGTCACTCCTGCATTTGACATTACAACCTGGCTTCAAAAGGAAGCATGAAAAAGACAAGTGAAAGCTTCGTGATATGAATATGTAATAACAAGTCCAAACTGCTGCCAACGGACAGGTCAGGAAGGAACTAGCAAATTCATGAGCTTGACTTTTATTTATATTTACATTCCCAAAACTATTTAAAATTCTACTTTGTTTGGATCTTCACTCGTTAGTATTTGAATGTTGTTTTAAGTTTTTTTAATCAAGAAGAAATCGAACAAAGATACCAGGACAGGGACTAAAATACAGACCAAGAACTTGTGCATTCAGTATCTGCACATCTACCAAGAAGGACATTTAGTACATTAGATAAGACTACATGAGTTCATTACTGAAATTCAAGGCTTGAAAAATTTGCACTTAACTTATAAGATGTATACTATCCCTTTCGATATAAAACTATGGAAAACTTCCATTCAAACAATTAAAATTGACAAGTAGCATAAACAAATTTCAATAAACACCTTAGTAGATGGCCTCCTAGAGGCACTAAGTTTTATCTCTACTTATTTAAAGCCATTCTAAACCTTTAAGTCCATTGGCTATAAAGACAGAGAAATAAACACATACCCAAATAAGAAATGGATTCTGCTTCTCAAAAAACTAATTCCAAGTCAAATTCTCAGACATGAATTTATCACATATGCTTGCATTGCCTTGTTCGTGTGGTTACTCAAAGCTAATAATTAAACATCTGGGGCATTAAAAGACCATGTTCCGTCAACATAAATCTGTCACATGCTCTATTAATTCTACCAGATATCAACCCCTCCAAAAAAAAAGACATCCATCCACCCAAAGACTTGTACATGAACGTTCACAGCACTTTATAATAACCCCAAAGTGGAACAACCCAAAGTCCACCGACAGGGAAGAGGATAAGCAAAATGTGAGGCAGTCACACGATAATACCAAGTAGTCATACTATTTGGCAATTAAAAAAAAAATCAAGTACTGATGCAGCGTAGTTAAACCTCAAAAATATTAACACGAAGTGAATGCCAGATGCAAAAGACCACATATCATATAACTCCATTTATTACATGAAATGTCCAGACTAGGCAAATTTATCACAACAAAGTAGGTTAGTAGTTGCCTCGGGTTGCGGGGAGGGTGGGAACGGGGAGTGACTGCAAATAGACACAAGGGATCTTTTCAATGTGATGGAAATGTTCTAAAATTGCATTGTAGTGATGGCTGCAGTACTCTAACTTTACTAAAAAATCACTGAATTATACATTTTAAATGAGTGAATTTTATAGAACATGAATTAAACCTCAATAAAGCTCTTAAGGGAAAAAAAAAAAAGGGGACAGACTTAAAGCATGCTAGCTGTAAATCTTGTGGGTCAGATTCAGTTCATTCACAGAAAGGAATGCACCTCTGCAAGATGACCAGGTTCTGTGTACATATGGGTCTTGGCATTAGCGCTAAAAGCAGCATTACTGAGTATTCTACCAGAAAGTCAGCTTTAAGAAATGCTATGTAAGACATTACCAGTAGAGGGGTTTACACTCTCCCGCAACAATATAGCGCCAGGTGAAAACACAAATGTCAAAGCTTTGTCTGCAGGTATTGGAAGAGATGCCATATGGCATGAATGATTTGCTGTCATATTAAAGATAAAGGCAAAAGCGGCAATTCAAGTCAATAGGCGAAAGAAGTCATTTCAGGCTACAATTATCAGGAAGCCTTTACAGAATGTGTGCTTTGAGAGTTTCTCAGAGGATGAGCAGGAATTGAACAGCAGGAGAGGTACAGGGAAGGTGATGTCCAAGGAAGACAAGCACAGTGCAGAAAACCAATCGCAGGAGCCCGGTGAAGGAGTTGCGCAAGTCATGAGAGGTAGCGGCTGGGTCGGTGGGAAGAGGATGCAAGGCCTTTATTCTGTGAGGGTGACAGAGTTATGGAAGGTTTCAGAGAAGACAAGTGACACTGAGATAACAGCTCAACTTAGACCAACAGCAATGGAAAAGGAGAGGCCCAAGACATAGGCAACACAAAGCAGTTATCATGGTAACTGGTCTGACTGGATGCGGTGGGACAGGAAGAAAGAATTCAGGATGACAAAGACTCTAATTTATACTTTCAAACTTCCAACAATTCATTTCTGGATTCCAGAACTTGAGAGATGCTGCTTTCAAAATTCAAAACAAGGCTGATGTGGTGGCCTGTAATCCTAGCACTTTGGGAGGCTGAGGTGGGCAGATCACCTGAGGTCAGAAATTCGAGACCCAGCCTGGCTAACACAGTGAAACCCTATCTCTACTAAAAATATAAAAATTAGCTGGGTGTGGTGGCACGTGCCAGTAATCACAGCTACCCGGGAGGCTGAGGCAGGAGAATTACTGGAACCTGGGAAGTGGAGGCTGCAGTGAGCAGAGATCGCCCCACTGCACTCCAGCCTGGGCGACAGAGCAAGATTCCATCTCAAAAAAACAAAACAAAAACCAAAATTCAAAACAACACAGCTATTGCTGGAGAAATGTTCCATGAATTTGCTAGACCTAATAACATGACAGATGCCTTTCTCCTTTGACCTGGCAATCCACTTCTAGTAATCTATTCCCAAAACATGCCAGCCAAACCCACAAGAAGTGGTGAATTCAAGTTGTGTCGCTGCAAAAGACTTGAAATCAACCCCAAACCCATGAGTAGGGGACAGGAAGATTAAGTTAGGACAATGGAACACTGTGCAATGATAGAAAGAAACTGTTAAGAAACAAAGAAAGGACCTCCACATACTGATAAGAAAGTAAATTCTTATCGGATACTTAATTGAAAACAGGCACCTTTTATGTGTGAGGGGAGTAAATACTAACACATTAAGTGTAGATATATTTTTTTTTCCAAAAGAAAAATTGGGAAGCTAAACTGAACACTAATAAAAAATGGTTACCCACGAGGGAAGGAGAAACAGTGGGGGAGATGGGTGGAAGTGAGACTACAGTGGGGTCCATGTATGGATTTCAGGGCACTTCTGAATGTAGATGGGGCAAAAAAAATTACGTCTTTATTTCTACTAACCTCTGATGGAAATTTGACAATTCCTTTGGTTACGAATGCAGGCAACAGACGCAGTACTTTTAACAAAATGCCTAACATTGTCAGCAAGATTTCACAAAGATTTTCATTATTCCATGCCAGCCGTTGCCAGTATCATTTATGCTCATCAACACCTTGAAATTATAGTAGTTACATATGAAGTCTGTAACTACCCGATCTAGGAAGATGTCTGCATGTGTTAGCCTGTGTAATGATCAGGAATGGACATGTTTGCTACACTTTTGATACTTTTTATGATTTAAAAAAGGCAAAAAAGTTATCCTATAAAAGCTAGAAGAACATCTTGGAGCCATATGTGGCCTGCAGGATCTCAAGCAATTCTAGCCTCTGCCTTAGGTAATTATCTGGCAACAATATAATTGCAAATACGAACTCACAAATATGAAATATCATAGCAGTTCTAGGTTACAGGATGATCATCCAGACATATAAGTATATTTATATGAAATTCTTTGTAGCACTAAATTGAACACTCAGTTTAAAAATTCTCATGCTGGCAAAACCCCAGGAGTAAAGGGAGTTAGAGAGAAAAAACCCGATATAAGAAAGTGAGGATTAACAGAAATAGGTAAGTTATGAGAAGAAGACTGAAACTAGAAAGAAGATGAAGAGCTTAATTTTAGATAAGTTGAATGTGAAGTGATTTTTTTTAAAGGCAGACAGTTAAACAATTGTAGCCCAAAGGAAATCACACCTGAAGAAATAAATTTAGTAATAGACAAGTAAAATTGTTGGCATCAGTGCAAACAAAAATCTTCAAAGTGTGAAGAAAGAACTTAATAGAGATGAGGACTAAAACTTTGTACTTCAAAGATGTGGGGAAAGTAGCCCCTTGCCTCCCACCCCTCCCAAAAAAGGGGAGCGAATGCTTGCAAGAGACAATATATAAGCAGGAGAACAAGGAGGCCAGAAAACAAGCCAAAGGAGGCTCAGCCATGAAACTTCTAATCCGACAGTGTTAAGGTTGAAGATAAATCAAAGGTCTATTGTGAAAAAGTCACTCACCGTGGTGGTGCCAGGAGACACGGCCTTCAAGAACACAGCTCCAAAAGAGCAGAAAGCGATGAAGCCTGGCTGCAGCCAAGTAGAAATGGAAATGACTTGCTCAAAACGATGGTGAGAAGAGGATGGTGGACTCTGTCACTAGCAGAAACCACCAGATACCTGCCTCTCCCGACATCGCTGTCACAAGAGGATCCTCAGTACTGACTCAGAGAACGTGATGACTTATTACCCCATTCACCATGATACAATGACTGCTAGGAGTGAGACATGAAATTTCCTTTTAAATTCTAAAGCCAGTATACACTCATAATTACAACAAACTTGCAAATGAACCGACATGACAAATATCATGTCTTCCAAAACCATACACTTTATTCAAAAATAAGGTACAACTCAGGAGGCGGAGGCAGGAGGAACGCTTGGGCCCAGGAGTTGCAGGCTGCAGTGGACTGTGATCATGTGACCATATTCCATCCTGAGGGACAAGGCAAAACCCTGTCTCAACACACACAAAAACAACAAAGTACAGCCAATAATACAGCAGCATTCTCACAACAGAACTTCTGTGCACATCGCTCAGCTGGATATATGGAACCCTGGATTCAAAGTCTGGTATAAAGACGACCATGTTCTGCCCAGGAGTGTTCATGCTTTCGGCTGCCCTGTAAAACAAGTCCCTTTGGCAACCTCAACAAGATGACCCCCACTCAGATCACCACCAGAGGGCACTGAGAAAATACCACACCAATCCCTACAGAGCAGAGACAGACTCCAAACCAGCCAGCACTGCTGTTCAGACTCTCTCACAAGGGGATGTTGGTTCCTTCTATAAAGCCAATTCTAATTCTGTTCATTCGTTTTTAAGTTTTCCTCTAAAAATGAAGCACCAAGGAGTGGGATGGGGAGAAACTGGCCAAAGTTATGAAGTTTCAATTAGATAGGAATAAGCTCAGGAGATCCAGCACCCAGCATGGTGACTACAGTTAATAATAACATACTGCAGATGTGAAAACTGCTTAAAAGCAAAACAAACGAGAAAAAATTGCTTTTAGTACATCTTAAAAAAAATGTTAAGTATGTGAAGTGATGGATATAATTAACTTGATTTAATCATTTCATGATGTGCAGTGTACATACATCAAAACATCAGGTTGTATACCGTAAATACATGTTTTGTCAATTATAACTTAATAAAGCAGGGAGTAGAAATTAAACACAAAAATACCACCATCTTAGAACTGTTACAAAGAATAAATTAGTAGAGCCTCAAAGTTTTACTACAGTTCCAGCTACTTGGGAGGCTGAGGCAGGAGAATCGCTTGAATGCAGGAACGGAGGTTGCAGTGAGCCGAGATCGCGCCACTGCACTCCAGCCTGGGTGACAGAGACTCCGTCTCAAAAATATATATATAAAATAAAATACACACACATGCTAATTTAATTAATTCCCTCAAACACACACACATACAATTTTATAATTATGAGACTTCTCAGATATCTTTAAGTTCAGAATTTTTCTCCTATAAACATCTTAGGAATTAGAAAACAATTTTTGTTCTCTTAGAGTTGATACTTGAATAAGTAATAGAGGAGGGTCCTTTTAAATTCTAAAAAGTCCACACACAAGCACTAAATGCCTTAAATATTGTTCAATTCAGAAGTGAATCTTAGTCAACACCTATATTCTTCCTATTTTACTACATGACTTCCAAGTAGGATGCCACATGCGTCACTGGCATACATTACTCCAGAAAACCTGAAAACTTACAGAAAACCACGATCACATTATATTTATCAGGTGTTATAAAGACTGCCCAGTTTGTCCAAATAAACTAGTTTTAACTGCTAAGGACTGAATTCCAGTTCTCAGTTTCAGCACAATGCTTTTATTCCGTTACCTAGATTGAATCATAATTACTCAATGGTCTAGATTGGTACTTTCACGTATTTTGTTTCCAAGTATTTTCATTCACTTTAAGACAAGAAAAAATGGTACTACATTTGATCATAAACATCTACACCACACATGCATTTCAAACTGAGGGCTACAATTCATTATTGTGTAGATCATGAAACTAACTTAGTAAAAGGGAAGGGAACTTTTTAAAAAACGAAATAGAAAAAAAAGAGCTCATAGAATGTAACAAGGTAAGTATTACTCAGTGAATTTTTTTTTCCAGTTATGTCTGCGTGGGTGCCGGGTTATCCCACAAAAAAACATTTTACTAAAGAAACAATTCAAGAGGCACCGATCGACAGTACACAGCGACATATTTCAAACAGCTAATATAGAAATGTATGTGATGTCTCTCGAACTTCACAGTTCTGGCTCCACAAGTCACTGGCAGTGTGAGCTTGGTCAGGTTCCCTAACTTCTGTGCCTATATTTCATCATCTGTACTAGGGAAAATACTGTAATACCTGCTGTATGAAGTGGCTGAGAGGAATAAGTGAGTCATGAAAATAAAATGCTTAGCAGAGTCCCTGACACATGGGAAGCATTTGCTACTATTCATGTTAACACTACTACAAAGGGTTTCTAATATCTATGAAATTCCTAAGACAGTCCTTAAATGTTAAACCAGTCATGCTTATTTTTAAAGTCAAAATGATATAATTAACGTTGCTTAAAAAATTCCATAATACCTTGACAACTGATGACACAGAGGTGGTGCTTCTCCAAAATTCCCATCAAAATGTATCTTTCAGCAGAGGGTGGAGGATTCCTTTGTATCGGGACAGACCTGGGGATCCAGCTTAAGCTTTGACAGAGTTCAAATTTTCCTTGAAATATCACTCTATCTTAAAATTCACATGAATCTTTCATTCTAACATGAAATACATAACAGAATACTTTAAAACACCAGCTTGACAGGGCTTCCTCGCTCTCTTGCTAGTGAATGAATGGGCTGCTGTTGTATGAAATCCACTGACTTTGGAAAAGCTGCTACTGAAGAGCTTTCACTGCACATCAGCGTCCAAGAAGTTTCTCTTCTGTCTCGACATCATGGTATTTACAGAACCCAGCTCAACACAAATACAAAGATACAAACAGCAAGCCATTCTGCGCTCCTTTTAGGGGGCCTGTAGACACTGGTGCTCCAGGCCACCAAGCGTGGAAGGCCAGATGTGCACCTCCTGGAGGGTCTTTCCGTCTTCCAATGAGCCGTGCACACGAGGACCACTTCTGTAAAGGATGCCCTTAGTCAACCACAAACGCTATTAACTCCCAGTCAAATGAAAAATCTCAACTCACAGTTCCCACAATCCTATTCAACTCATTTCCAAATTTCCCTCATGTGTGGTGAACAGTTTGCCCTGCAGTTGAGTGTGAGGCCTTGAATAAGTATCTGCTCAATAAGCAGATTTTGGAAGCTAGTGTTATCACTAAGTGAACATGAATCTTTTTACCACTAAGAACACCCCTTTTCATTATTTTTCTTCTGACTAAGATAATTTAACCCTGAGTCAAAAATTCTGATCAGCAACTTTCCCTAGCTGAGCAAACCTTCAAATACACTTCCCATTTCACTATAAACTGGTTCAAAAGGAGAAAGGGCGCTACCATGCTGCTTATTCGATTTAGGGCTTTTACGTTTTGTGTTTTAAAAACAACCACTTTATCCACCCTCCTGAAGGAACTGGGCACAGTTAAGCGATACCTCTTTCAGGTAAGATGCTCCGGACAGACGTCCCCAGTGGTCCTTGAACCACTCAAGGCTCACAGTGATCGATGTCACCCACTGCACCTGTGATTCCACCTGTTTGCCAGATTTGCACCCCTGTTCTCTGCATATATGTTCAATGCTGCATTTGCTAAAAAGCATCTTTTTGAAAATGTCCTTACTAGCCATTACAACATCAAGTACTAAGAACTCTTGAGTATTTTCCAAAATTATAAACACTGGGGAGAGGGTATGGGGAGAAACATATATGCAGAGAAGTGTATATTTAAACCCGGGCTTTAAATCAGTCAAGAATAAATAATTTGGAAAAAAGGTTTCTCAATCATTTGAGTATGTCTTCTGAGCTCATAGAAATCTGTCACTCGATAACCTTCAATAAGAGGCAGGGTTCTTTTGGGGAGGGGACTTTTAAAATTTTGCTTCCCATTCTGTCTCAAAACAGTCTGGTCATATCTATAATAAAGGGGAAAATGTGGGCTGGACATGATGGCACATACCTGTAATCTCAGTACCTTGGGAAGGCAAGGTGGGCGGATCACCCGAGGTCAGGATTTCCAGACCAGCCTGACCAACATGGTGAAACCCTGTCTCTATTAAAAACATTAAAAAAAAAAAAAAAAAAAATTAGCCAAGCATGGTGGCAGGTGCCTGTAATCCCAGCTACTGGGGAGGCTGAAGCAGAAGCAGAATTGCTTGAAAATCAACCAGGAGGTGGAGGCTGCAGTGAGCTGAGACTGCGCCATTGCACTCCAGTCTGGGCGACAACAGTGAAACCTCAACCAAAAAAAAAAAATGTGGTAAAACCTGTAGCATCAGCTTTGCTTATGATTCTGAAACAGCGGTAGGCCTCTAGACATTTGCATTTGCTCATAGTTTTTACAGAAATGCCCCTAGTCAAGATGTGCCTTTCTGTGTAGTTACAAAATTTTCTAGTCAATTTCCCTCATGGTCTGTACAACTTGTATTTATTTGTTACCCTAAGAGTGGTGGGTTTTGGGGGTTATTGTTAAAGGGCAGAGACACAAAAGCATCAACAATAATTTAAACCTATATTTTACTTATTTTTAACACAGGGTTTCACTCTGTTACCCAGGCTGGAATGAGATGTGCTATCTCGGCTCACTGCAACATCCCTGTCTCGGGCTCAGGCAGCCTCCCAAGTGGCTGGGACCACAGGTGGGAGCCACCACACCCAGCTAATCTTAATTTTTTATAGAGATGGGGTTTTGCTATGTTACCCAGGCTGGTCTCAAACGCATGAGCTCAAGCAATCTAGCCGCATCGGCCTCCAAAGTGCTGGGATTACATGTGTGAGCAACTGCACCTAGCAAAACCCAGACCTTAAATAAGTATAAAGAATATCCTGCACGTTAAGATTGCTACTGATTTACTGATTTCCGTCACAACCCTAGCTGTATAAGCTTAAAAAGCTTACTTGAGAAAATACACACGTTAATGAGGTAAATTATCTGAGATAAAAAATATGGACAATTGTTGAGACTTTCCACACTAAACTTAGGCTGTCCATATTTTTTATCTCAGATAATTTACCTCATTAACGTGTGTATTTTCTCAAGCAAGCTTTTTAAGCTTACACCTCAAGTACCTTATTCTGAAAACCATAAATCCATGTTCCCAGTTGAAAATAGTTAATATTTTTAAAAAGGTAAAGAACTAACACTAACATTACAAAATGCAGATTTTCTCCATAGTTTTGTTATCATCAAGAACGCTATATAACACTTTAAAGGACGTGAAGCTCACAAACTTGATTCAGTTTCCTAAAAATGTACACATCAAAACAGCAAATAAATCAACTTCTGAAAAATATAAATACAATGGAATAAAGAGATGCACATTTTAGGCCTTTTTTTTTTTTTTGGCCGAATCACACACACAGAGAACACAGAGTATGTATGCGCATATACTCACATTAGCCTGTACTCAACTGTCAGTAAAGCAAATCCTCTTCTGCATTTTTGGTGGGAAAGTACTCTTTTTAATGTGAAACTATAGTTTCATTCACTGTTGCCAAGAGAGGCATCAGAATGCTTTTTAGAATCACTTTTCCTACAACTGTTAACGGAGTCACTATCCTAGTTACACACATACACACTCACCTATATGTTTACCATAAAAAGCCGTGTGGACACTCATCTTCCACAATATCCATACTTTCGAAACAAAACTTTAGTGTAATATATGGTTTGCTGGTTATAATCAGTGAATTCTTTAATCAGTTTTCCATAAACCAGCCTTATCAATAGAAAAATTCCAACATTTATAATTTATTATGGTAAAACCTCAAAGTTAACAGAACTTCCACAGATTGGTTGCTTTGTTGAAATTTTGGTAAGCGCTGTTACTAGAAATTATATTCCCAGTTTGAAGAGCTGAGATAGAGACAAACACCCAGAACCAACATCCAGCTACTTTCCAGTGTGAAGTGCAGCAGAGCCAGTTTTTTAAAAAAGCATGTTAGCATTATACACATAGCTAGATCTTCAGGATTTTTTGAAAGCTTATGAAGATGAGATAGGAAGGCTGTGGTGAAGGGTTGATAAAGACGAGGAGCCGAGTCCCCTCTACCAAATGCTGGTGGCCCAATTCCTGCCCTGGAGAGCCTCTGTAGTCAAGGAAGCCGGGCAAGTCCTGAACAAAGCAGCAATCAGCAGCACACTGGATCACCAGGTGTGAGGGCAGAATGAAGCTGGTGACTGCAGGGCCAAAGAGGAAGGTATAAACGCAGAGCATATGTTTATGGGGGAGTAACTAGTAAGATTTGGTAGATTGCTGAATATGGACAAAGAAAAAAAGTAAAGTCAGACACACAAATATTTTACTTGTCTCTGATATAATGATAGAAATAGGGATGTCGGATATGGTCTAGAGAGCAAAAAAGAGATCAGTATGGGGCAAGCCAAGTGGGAAGTAGGGGCAGGATAGTCAAATGGAAAAGCCCTGAAGGCTATTAGCAGGACTGAAAGGCACTCAGCTGAAGTTGCTAAGAATCGCTTAGCCTGAATAAAACTGAGAACCCCCAAAGCAAAACAGGCTAGAAGAGAGGATCAAGTTAAAGCTATCTCCTGAATGCTCATGAAGAGTTACAAAAGGTACGATGAACTAGAACAGCAAATATTCTGCACAGAACCCTAACTTCAAGAGGTCACCCAAGAAAAAAGAAGGGTAACCTGGTCCACAAGTCTGGGAAATGGGTAACGTGGCCTCTCGTCAGAAGGAGCCAAACACTCTAGAGAACAGACCTGGTGATGTTTCCCAAATTAATCTAACGCAAGACCATCATGAGAACAGAGTTCACCCTCTGGAAACCATGAATTTGAAATGCAAGAGAACCAATCTAATAAATCAAGTACAAATCTAAGAGAGCCTTCAAGAGAAGTATTGAGATGCTTTTAAAACCAGAAAGTTTTACATTCTTAAAGAAAAAATGTGAAACAACTTTGTAGTTAAACCATTATTGCACAGGTTTAAGAAGCATTCTCCATGGACACAGGGAGGGGAACAACACTCACTGGGGCCTGTCGGGAAAGGTGTGGGGGACAGCATCAGGCAAAAGAGCTAATGCATGCCGGGCTTAATACCTCAGTGATGAATTGATGCGTGCAGCGAACCACCATGGCACACATTTACCTATGCAACAAACCTGCATATGTAACCCTGGAACTTAAAAAAATAATAATTAAAAAAAAATAAAAAACTGTTCTCAACATGACACCACCAATAAGATGTAAATGACACAGGCTTTGATTTTGTCTCCCACATGCCTTAATTTTTTTTTTTTTTTGAGACAGAGTTTTGATCTGTCGCCCAGGCTGGAGTGTAGTGGTGCAATCTCGGCTCACTGCAACCTCCACCTCCTGGGTTCAAGCAATTCTCCTGCCTCAGCCTCCTGAGTAGCTGGGATTATAGGTGTGCACCACCATACCCAGCTAATTGTTTGTATTTTTAGTCGAGACAGGGTTCATGGTGTTAGCCAGGATGGTCTCGATCTCCTGACCTCATGATCCACCCACCTCAGCCTCCCAAAGTGCTGGGATTACAGGCATGAGCCACCTCGCCCAGTCTGCCTTAAATTTTTTTTAAATGTAATTCCTCTAATAGTATTTAAGATTTACACAGGGACTAGAGTGAAGCAAAAATTATTCCTACACACTAAACTTATAACCACACTCATTAGGATCCTGGCCTCTATGGCATGTCTCACACTGTACTACAAAGAACCATGAGTATTTCCAGGTGCTCGTCAGTGCTCTACCAAAGAGACAAAAAAATGAACACATTCATCCACTCTGTATCAAATCTCTACTGTAAGCCACCTTATTTTCCACATTCTATGATTTTAAAATCAGTATGTGTTCTACAAAACATGTTCTTTAATATGGTAAGAGAGTTTTCTTCCTTCAAAGGTAATTTCTTATTAAATTAGGGGTGTACCTTTTAATACATATGAATGTATGTATGTATACATATATACATATATCTCCCTGTAAGAGCAGTAAAGCACATTAAGATTGTAAAGGCCCTTCAATATGCCACCTGGCATCTCCTAAGTTTATTCACAGATCTTCCCTCCCATTCCCATACCTTACATGTCACAGAACACGGACAGGCAAATATTGGTCTAAATAAATAAAAATCCTGAAAATGCGGTAACAAGTAGAGCGGTAAAGCAGAGTTCCATTATAAAAATAACAGTGACCAAAACAAACAAAACCTTCATAATGTCATAAGTGAGCACACATACAGTGTTTCACCTGTAAAGCCCCCGCTAAACTGCTGACATTACACACACACACACACTCTCATCCCTGCATAGGGCAAAGTCCCCTATATACAGAACACGTAATAAAGGCATCACTGAAGAGCCAATTCCAGTTATTTGTCTTCAGCATTCCTAACCCTTCTTCCCTCTGTGTGTTTTGGGTCCCTTGCTGGTAGGACCTAATCTACACAGGTGCCCAAGTAGCCTTTCATCAACACATCAAATAGGAGACACTCTAATTTCAGTAGTCTCTACTTGATGATTGACGTAACACATTCTTATGCTGTGTGTCAAAGTCCACCCTCAACCAGGACTGCATTAGACAGCCTTCTGTCCCATGTGAGGCATCTTGCAAGCAGCAGAAAGCTGATGGCAAGCAGCGAGGGAGTCACAGAGCATGCTTGTCAAAGTCTTTGGCTCACACCAAGCACTGAACACAAGTTGAGTACCCCTTATCTGAAATGCTTGGGTCCAGAAGTCTTATGAATTTTGGATTGTCTTATCTTTTGGAATATTTGAGGTACTTTGGGGATGGGATCCAAATCTAAAAGGCGAATTCAGATGTTTTGTATACACCTTAGACACACAGCCTGAAGGTAATTTTACTTTCCCCTTGGGGACGCTGAATAAACTGTTGTGCACCCACAAGTTGACCGTGGCCCATCACGTGAGGTCAGGGGTGAAATGTTCCACTTGTCACATCATGTTGGTAACTCAGAAAGTTCTAGATTTTGGAGGATTTAGGATTTTCAAATTAGCGATGCTCAACCTGGACTAAGGGTAATTATTCCATGTAAAATAAAACGGCAAGTAAACCTTTTAAACATTTAAGATGGGAGAAGTAAGAAGAATCAGTCTGGAATTTTCCTTCTCCACCATCCCCCACACTAAAGTCTACAAATTCCTAAAGATAAGTTTGGAGTTTGGGGAGGGGGAAATGACTATTTCCCGTGTCTATTCCCTGAATTCCACTTGGGATCAAAGAGTCTGGTTTATCAACATCATGTAGAACTGCAAACCTTTCCTTCCAGTCTCACCAAAGCCTCCTTCCTTCCCTGAGAAAAGGTCTGAATTCTCTGCCTCCTCCCCTCCACCCGCCTTCTGACTTTTGGATGCTTATCAGGAACATGTAACTATTTTAGTTAGTATTTAATTAATTTTGACATAGTAAAGGCACCCCCAGAACCCCCTCCAGCATTTGTATTATTTAGCATACATTTCTTAAATAATTGATAGTAGCCTTTGTGAATTTTCCAAGCTACGACGTACAAACCGGACCAAAACATTTTTTTCTGATTTTTAGCAGATTCTTATTCTTAAGCATAATGACATTAACGTTAAACATTAATTGAAAATGCATCTACTATCATTAGGAGTTGTGAACTAAGCAAAAAGGGATAGAAAGCTCACACTAGTACTGAGAAAAAGAAACTTCCACATTAAAGACAATTCATCAGTCCCCAATGCAGTGTTATAATAAACAATCAAAACATAAATCAGTTTCATGAGATTAGGATAGTTTCGTGGAAGGCATTAAACGAGGGGCCTAAAGTATCTGAAGGAATAAGATATGGGGAAATAAATGAGAAGAAGACTAGTCCAGCAAAGGAGAACCTGAGTGCTGGAAATAGAGCCCAACAAAAGTCAGATGTTTAACCCTGGGCACCAACACACAGCGAATACGAAGTGCTTTCAGCATTAAACTAAGCAGAAACGTCTTCCTTGCAAGTAGCTCGCCTGCTTCTACTGTTTTGAGATTTCTTGATTTTATAAATTAATCCACTGAATTATAAATACATGTGCACTGTAGAAAAGTTGGAGGAAAAAATAAAAAAAAACAAAAAAACTAAAAATAACCCACTGCTCAGAGAAATTAAAAATAATCCCACTGCTCAGAGATAATCAAGTGTTAACATTTTGGTTTCCATCTTTTTAAAAAATACATATACTTACACACCAAACAAACTTTTAGGTATTACTTACATATGCTGTTTTATAAAGTTACGTTTTATCATTAATACTGACTAAATGCTCATTAAATACAGTATCATGGAAGTTGAAAGACTGATCTAAATGCTGAAATAGGGCCGGGTGCAGTGGCTCATGCCTTTAATCCCAGCACTTTGGGAGGCCCAGGCAAGTGGATCACGAAGTCAGGAGTTCAAGACCAGTCTGGCCAAGATGGTGAAACCCTGTCTCTACTAAAAATACAAAAATTAGCCAGGTATGGTGGTGCATGCCTGTAGTCCCAGCTACTTGAGAGGCTGTGGCAGAGAACTGCTTGAACCCAGGAGGGGGAGATTTCAGTCAGCTGAGATAGCACCACTGCACTCCAGCCTGGGTGAGAGAGGAAGATTCTGTCTCAAAATAATAATAATAAATAAATGCTAAAATAATCATCCTTAATAACAGCAAAAACCAGAAAACAAATGCTTGTTAAGAGGGTGTTAAATAACAGCATACCCTGGACAGAATATTAATCTGTTAATCATTTTTTTTTGTATTTTCTTAGACTAAATTCTTAGAAATGGAATGGCTATTGCAAAGTATACATATAAGCTTCTGTTACATATTTTGCTCTTTAAAATTCGTATTAAATTACACTCTTTCTAGTAAGGTATGAGTGAGCTCATTTCTCCATACACTCGCCTAAGTAGCTTATTTTGTAACCTATGCCAATTTAAACAAACAAACAAACAGTATCTCACTGATTTGCATTTCTGCGAGTACTGCTAGTGAAGTTCAAAGTTTTTTCATGTTTCCTGCTCCTCTTTTTATAAAATTACCAGTTTGCCCATTTTTTTCCACGGGGGTGGGGGGGGTCCTCTTTTGTTGTTGCTGTTCACATGCCCTCTTTTTACAGTAAGGAAAGTAAATTTGCATGTAAGTTACAATATTTTTCTGTTTGCCATTCACCTCTTAATTCTGTTTATGGAATTTTAACACAGAGAAGTTGTATTATTCTAAAGTACTCAAATCTTTTCCTTTACAGCTCCTATATCCAGGTCTTCTCCATTGTGAGACTGCCATGCTGCTGTTTTTTGGTTTTTTAATTTTTTCTTGAAAAAATATTTTAAAAGCTCCCAAGTTTACCCCCTAAAATGACAGCCATTTTTGCTACTTTAAATATCTTCATCAGTACATACACATTT
The DNA here is from genome assembly GCA_963573385.1 of Cacajao melanocephalus. Classification (NCBI taxonomy): domain Eukaryota; kingdom Metazoa; phylum Chordata; class Mammalia; order Primates; family Pitheciidae; genus Cacajao; species Cacajao melanocephalus. The sequence goes on along the minus strand of CAUYLG010010293.1, from coordinate 32,148 downwards.
TATACATATTTTAAATGGCTGCACCCATTTCACACCATCTCTTTTCCAAAGCATTTTCTGACACAGGCCTTTAAAAAAAATTGCAGCTTGTTAGATTTGAACTGTCTTGAATGGGTTTACAAATTTTTGCAAGGCCAATGAGTCATAACATCACACCCAATTTAACAATAGCCCCAAAGTTCCAGAACTGTTCATGTCTATGCTATCAGTGCCCAATGACTCTCCCACAATGTTACTAAAAGACCAGGAAGAATAAGCTCATTCTTGGTAGCAGATCACAGTTCTGCATAACGAATTCTGCCATAATGATCAGATATCAGTCTTTCAAGCTTTTTCATTTTAGTCTCTTCTAGTCTTCTTCCACCTTTTATAAACTAGTCAAACACTCAGGGAACATTTGGTTAAAAGTTTGAGCTCTGGAGTTAGCCAGGCTTCACCACCGTCCTAGCCCTGACCTTCACCAAAGTCTCAGCTCCTTCACCTGTATTCTGTAAAGTGGGTTAAAGCATAGTGCCTACACTTCAGAGGGCACTGCAAAGATTTCCAGTGGAAGGATGTACGTGAATGTTGACGCATGCAGTACGCCAGTCACTGAGGACAGATGCTATCACAGCCTCCCTGTCCCAAAGGAGGTCAGTTTGGTGGGAGAAGCCACCAAGCACAATCAAAAGGTTAAATATTGTGATAGTGACACAGGCAGGACACTACGGGAACCCAGGGAAGGCTCCTAACCCAGACTGGGACATCAGGGCCAGCTTTCCAGAGATGGCGATGTGTGAGCCATCAGTGAAAGAAAAGGCAAAGAGTCATATCTTGAATGGAACTCCAACAGCACTGAAGCATGGAGGGAACACTAGGAAGGGCAGAACAGTGCTTACTTGGTCCAAGTTTCCCAAGGGAAAAAATATACATCAAACTTAGGCTTCACAACCCTGCTTTTGAAACATGAATACAATACTCGATGTTCTTTGAGACCATTTTTTCCAAAATGCTGTTAATGTTAAAAGTAGTGGCATTCCCATGGAATTCACATACTTTGAGGGCCTAAGGAAATCAAGTGTCAATTAAAAAACCATCTCCTTTCACAAATGAGGAAATACAGGCCCTGCAAAGGTAAGCTTGAACTAGACTCCATGTCTTCTCTCCCAATCAAGATGCTCTATACCTAAGCAAAAACAAATGACTACATCTCTCTCTCCATCACAGAATTTTTAGAAGTTAAATACCTCCATACATGAATAAAAAACTTAAGTCATTAAATGTTATAATCCTGTTTATAATGTGCTTACTCAATGTTCATTTTATAAACAGGAAACTTCCTATAAACAGGAAATTATGTCCTCAGTAGTAAACATAAGGTTTTTATCCAAATTGTAATTTTTCATTTAATGTTCATTTTTTCATTTGCAAAACCACACACTGACAAACTACCACATATTTTTAAAAAGCAAGGCAAACTTAGAATTGGCCCTTCAAATGGTTAACTCTTTTCTCCAGACATACCTAAAAGACAAGTTCAAAATGAAGCTGACAGTCCCCCAAAGACATTTTATTGCAGAATAACTCAAGGTCATGGCTTTGGGACCTACAGAGGCTGAAACAGCAAAAACAAAACAAAACGCCTTCATAAGTTCTTATGGTCCTAATATTTTTAATTTGAAGAATGGCAAGTAACAACTCCTCAATTTAAAGTACATTCATTTGAATTTTCCACGCTGAAAGACAGACACAGTGCCCCTGGGTATACCGGGAATGACATTCTGATGAAAGGGCCTCAGTGACCCAGGGATGGTTCCTCCCACAGCCACTTCCTATCCCACTCCAGCAGAACCAAGGGGCTGGCCTCATCTTTCCAACAAGGAGACGTCTCCACTACCAAACTGCTTCATTTCAAAGGCAAGGCTGGATACTCAACCTGGGGGATAAAACCTGATTGTGTTTGATCGTGTTTCCAAAAAAATCCACACCTTAAAACTAGTTTTAAGGGGAAAGAAAGTTAAAGTTTTACAACCTGTTTTCTTGGCACCGTCCTGGACTTTATAGGTATAGAAAACCTGGGCATTTTTCCACTGGGGCCCTGTACGAGATACTGGGGTGCTGTGGGGAGAGGGGAAGTGGAGAAAAGGGAAGAGAGAGTGGAAAAGGAGGGATGAGAGAATCAATTTTACTTGAGAAGTGTATAATAATAAAGCTTGCATTCCTAACCGGCTTAAGTGCAACGACTGTGTTTTCTGTAGCCAACAATCAGGGCATGTTTTCAAACATTAAATTAGAATTATTCCAGAAAACTCACTCATTCAAAAATAAGCAATTGAGGCACCACCACAACCAAGTTCTGTTACTCTGGAGACGCAAAAATAAACAAGGAATATCCCCTGTGCTGGAGGAATTCAGAGTCGGAAATGTATGGGAAATAAGACTGTATTGTAGTTAATTACAGCTAGAAGATAACATTCAGTAAGTGGCAAGAGTCTAATGAACTGTAATATTTAAGGAAACCATGCAGAATCAGCTCAGGCATGCGTGTCTGTCTTCTGATGTGGTACACACATTGGGAGTAGGGGGTGGGGATGCCTGTAAGGACCTGAGCATGTGGCTCTCAGGGAGGAAACCATTTACAAATTGGTGAAAAACCCTAGCATATCTATCTAAAGTTGGTTTGTTTTTTGACAAAACAGTTTTTAAAAGATGAAGCCAATGAGGAAAGAAGTTTAACATATTTAGAAAGCAATTCAGCCATCCCTCTCAAGCTTAAGGAACACTCTCCTGAAACCTCCAAAAATGGGCATAATAGAGTTAAAGCGAGCCAGTCTTGTGTTTGCATGCTTTGGAATTTGAAATGCAATGCAACTATTTCGACTCACCATGGAAAACAACAAATAGAATCTTGAAGTAAAACATTTTCTAATATCCAAAAACCTCCTTTAAACAAAGAAAAATTTCATCTCCAAATATTGTTTTCAAACAAAATGACTGGTTTTACATTTTAAATATCATTACATATTTTACTACATAATACCCTCTCCAGGATTTCAAAAAACTGGGTACATTTTCGGATGCACCATGAAATGAAGTGTTAAACTTAAAACTGCACACACTTCTGCGAGGCGTTAGGTCCTAGAAGCTGATGGCTTGAAGTAAAAAAGGAATCTAGTTTCTCTTCCGCCGCTTCGTTAAGATTATTCCAAAAAGTGTGATCGTTTACTCCACTCAGAACTTTTGACGATTTTAATGCTACTACAGGAAAGAGCAATTACACTGAGCAAATAAATATTTAAGTAGACTGCAATTCAGTATTTGCGCACTTACCACTAACGCCTACTACGAACCAGAAGCAACCAAGAGTGACCCAGTCGGAAAAGAGAATCCTCTTTTTGGCAAAGCCAGCCAGGCAGAAAACCTTAACTTTGGGGATTCATTTCAAGCAGTGTCTACAAGCATTCCTCTCTTTCTTAATTATCTTAACGTCTGCGCTACGCAGTATTACACAGGTGGCAGAAACAGGGGTCTTTCAGATCTTGGGGCAAAAATCGCACGAACCCCAAGCCTGGGGACCCCAAGTCCCTGCAGCCTGCGGGCGCCCGGTTACCTCCAGGGTCATGGCGCGCGCTCCCGTTGGGGCCGGGGGCGCGCCGAGGCCGCGGCGCAGGGCTCGGCCCGACTCGCGAGCGCTAGGCGGGCCCTGGGGGGCTCCGTCCGGTTTTGCCGCCGGGCTCGCATCCCTGAGTGCCTGCCCCAGCCTGCTGCCCCAGGACAAGTGGGCAAAAGGGCCACTGTTACCCAATAATAGCGTCTGCACCGTCGCAACAATGCAGGCGGGGAACCCGAGAGCCGCGGGCAGGGAACCGGAAAGCGAGAAAGCCCGGCTTGGCGGCTGCTCGTGCGCGCGAGCCCAGGGCTCACAGGAGAGCACGCGTTGGCCAGAAAGCGGCGCCGAGGAGAAGCGTGGTCGCGAGGGCGCGAAGGGGCAAGGGCACAGGTCCCGGTGTCCCGCGGAGGTCGCCTCACGAGGCGAGGCGCGAACGCCCGAGCCGCCCGGGGCCACACGCCGGCCCAGCCTCCGCGGACCCAGCCCGGTTGCGACGGGGAAAGGGGCCGGCGCCACCAGGCCGCCGCCTTCGGGCGCGATGAATCGGTCTTTTTCCCAGTGCGTAGTCCAGGCCTGGCCGCCCCGGCCCGTCCGGGGTGACTCAGGGCCCAGCCCCGCTCGCTCCCCTGCCGCCCCCGGCGTTCTCCGCCCACAAGCCCCCCGGCCCGGCCGCCATTCTGCCCCGCCGCGTTTCAGCGGCTCAGGCCTCGCCCGGCGCCTGGGCTCAGCCGCCGCGGCCCGAGTCACTGCGACACCGCGGCTCGGGGCCGGGCCTGCGCCGCCGCCGCCACCTCCTCTCGGCCCCGGCGGCCGCCGCCACTCACCCGCATCTCCGTGGTGCCCAAAAGGCTCCCGCGACGCCTCCGCCTCCGCCTGGTCGCTGGGCCTGGGCCCCGGCGAAAGCCCCGTCCCGCCAAGGTCTGGCTGCGTCCCTCAGCCACCGGGGCTGCCCCGCCTGGAGCTGCGTGCGACACGGAGCCCGCCTCCTCCTCCTCCCCTGCCCGCCCGGCCCTCCTCCTCCCGCCGCCGCCGCCGCCGCCGCCTGCACCACGCAACCTCCGCCCTCTCGCCTTCCCTCCGCGGGTCCCCGCCCTCCCGGCCTCACCGGCTCCGGCGACCGCGGGGGAGAAGCTGTTGGGGGAGGGCCGGAACGCACCGCCATCGGCGTCCGGGGCGGGGGAGCCGGGAAACCGTCGTCGCCGTCGCCATCGCCCCGCCAGCCCGAGGCGCGGGAGGGGCCCGGAAAGCTGCCGCCCGCCCGCCGCCCCGGGGGCGCCTCTTCTGCGGCCGAGGCCCCCGCTCGCTTGGGGCGTTTCTACCTGCGAGCCGACGGCCCCTGCCCCCCGACACCCGAGCCATCCCCGACCCGGCGCGCCGGATCCTCCGCCCGCTTTTACAGCCTCCCTCGCCTTGGGGCCGCCGTGGAGGACCGGTTCCCGCCACTTAGGACCTCGCCAGCGGGGATGAGCTGCTTGGATCGGGGACACCACCAGCCTCTGGAGAAAGGGCCCGAAGCACCCCGAAAGAGAGGGGCTCCCAGACCGCTGCCCCTCCCCTGTGCGTACAAACCCCCGTCCCCCGCTGGCCTGGAACCCGACTCCCCACCTCTGTCGACCGGGACTGGGGGACGCACCCCCAGAAAGTCAGAGGTGGCCAGGTGCCTCCCAGAATCGGCGCGGACTTCGGAGGAACCTGCAGCCCATTCTCGACCCCCTTAACACCTGCAAGCCTTAGGATTCGGCTCCAGAAAGCTCGAGCTTATCTGAGTGTCTCTTTTTAAAAATCACTTCTAAGATAAAACCTAACTAGGCTTTCCCTCTTCAGATTCTTTGACTAACTCCTGTTTGGCAGATTTTGACATTCACTCTACTCTTCGTCTTTGTAAGGACAAATCAAGACTTGAAGGCTTTGATTCCATATAGGGATGGCATGAGGTGTGATGTAAAATAGTATTGTTTTCACGTGTAGTTCGAAGTCATCTCATTTGAAATTAACTCATAATTGGCTATTTGGAATATTCACACTAAATACTAATTTTGGCAGCACAAATAGCCACCTGCTGCTATGGCGACAGGGGCTGGAGGAAGCGTGGTGGCCCCCCACACCTAGTGAGGGATGACTGATTAATACCATAGCTCACAACTTAACCGAGCGGCTCATCCACGAACAACCCCCGAGGGATATCGAATTCTCCGTCATCTGGGCAAAAGATGTGATGAATGTAACTTTGTTTCCTCCAAACTAAAATGCTACACAGATTCCAGTACCACTCGGGACAGAAATCCTCAGCCAGAGCAGAGGGCCGTCCCTAGAGTCTACAGTTTCCTGCGTCACGTGGGTTTGTCTCAGAAGAAACATCGCACTGGTCTATGTGATCCCCTCTATTGAAATGTCTTGGCCAAGTGCGGTGGCTCACGCCTGTAATCCCAGCACTTGGGAGGCCGAGGTGGGCGAATCACGTAGGTCAGGAGTTCGAGACCAGCCTGGTCAACATGGTGAAACCGCCGTCTCTACTAAAGATACAAAAAATTAGCCAGGTGTGGTGGCAGACGCCTGTAGTCCCAGCTACTTGGGAGGCTGAGGCAGGAGAATTGCTTGAACCTGGGAGGCGGAGGTTGCAGTGAGCTGAGATCGTGCCGTTGCACTCCAGCCTGGGCAAAAGGGCAAGACTCCGTCTCAAAAAAAAAAATGTATTTTGTCTACATCTAAGTAGCTGTAAAAGTAATGCATTTGTCACTCAGGTATGTAATCCTTCCATTTGTGCAGGGTGTTGGGGTGTGAAAAATTCTTGGTTTGTATCCTACACTTTTAAATAACCTCGTCAAAACTTAGGTGTATTTAACACCTTTATTTTGTGAGCACATGGTAAGGTTGGAAGTAAAAATGGAAGGTTTGTCCCTATGGCCCGTGCTTTCCAGTGTACATGTGTGGGTTTTAAAAAAATGTCCCAATTTCTTCCCCTTCCTGGAATCTGTACGTTTTTTAGACAACAACTTATCTTCCCATTCCCTAACCACTCTTCTCCAATCTCATCATTCAATATAGCCTCCTTCTCTGTGACTTCCTCTGGCTGAATAGAAGGGCTGAGTGGGTCAGCCTTCCCTTTATTGTATGTTTCCTCCGCCCTCTGTTTTTCCTTAATAGAAGTATTTGGTTCACCCACACCACCCTCCCTCTTCTCACTGCCTCTGAGATTCCTAGTTCTTAACTCCATTCTATTCTTTACCCTCCACCTGCCTACACGATCATTCTTAGCAGCAAATTTATTCCATCGACTTTTATGTCCACTTAACAACCAGATTTGCATTTACTTTGGGCAGATAACCTTGCCTCCTACCTAACAGGTCAAGGCCACCTGCTGCTCTCTTTCTACTTTAAAACCTCCTTCCTCCATCTTTCTCCCCCAACTCAGCAAAATCGATGTCCCTCTCAGATGACCCAAAGTTTGGAGGGATAATTAATTTAATAGATGTCAGAATCAAAATTCAAAATAGTCTGAACAGACTAGAGCATTAGGCCAAAAGCAATGACACGAAATACAACTTTCAACTCGACAATATGATGTACTAGTTGGAAAAGCCCAAGTTTTAGATTTTAGTGGGCCTTGGTTTATATTCAGTTACTCAAATTTGAGTCATATCCAGTAACTCAAATTACTGTCTTTTCTCTAGTTAAGTCAACTGTTAATTTGGGATAAAAATACCTACCTCATAAGATTGTAAAGAGTAATTTCTCTATAATTCCCACATAATTCGTGGAACATTCACCAACCATTAGTTCCCCTCCCTCATCTTCCTCAAGGTGGATGTCTCTGTTGCCATTCATAACACATTCTTTAATTCATGCAAACCTGGAAACAAACTCAAAATCCTGACCCATTCACCTTGTATCCCAGAGCTGTCACCATCCTAGAGAAATCCTTTGCCTATTTTGAGTCAGTCATTATCATCATACCCATTTTTCATTAAAGAAAACCTGAGGCTCAGAGATGTTAGGCAGTTTGCTCCAAATCGCTCAGCCTGATCAGTGCGTAACGTGACCCGGTGACTCTCACTTCTGTGTATATCCACTCCTTTACTAAGATATTCTCCCACACTTTTATTGGTCCTTTAACCTTCTAAATGCTCTTCCTAGTTCTTACCTCTTCTTTATCCTTCCGCTTGTGTCATGACTGATGGTAGATTATTCCTTCTAAATTGCTACCTTCATCATTATAATTTTGTCCTTTCAAGATTCAGTAGTTCCATATTGTTTATAGGGTTCAATCCAAATTTGGACCTGGCACTTAAGGCTTACCATATCTTGTCCTAACTTGCTTTTCCAAATTTATTTCCTGCTACTTCCCAAAAGGAACTCTCAATGCCATCCAGTGCTGTTGGTTGTACTCACTGGTCCACAGATGGCCAGCTGTGAATCGCCATTTATCAGCGCTTGCTTCGGTTGTTCTCCTAACAGATACCGTTCCCCGCTTCTCTCCTCCAACTCCAAATCATGCTCACTTTTCAAGATCCAGCTCACACCCCCTCCCAGGAAGCCCACTACCTTACACCTTCTGCCCAAGTTTTGTGATCTCTCCCTGATTGCCTTCTCACATGTGCCTTTAAACTAGGTTGTCTGTGCCGTGGGGTCAGAGACAATTTCCTAATGTTCACCTGCCCCCTCAGCACTGTGCCTGAAGAATACTGAAGCAGATTCAGAGCAAATTTGCTTACTACTGAAATGAAAGGGTATGGTGTTACTTGACTAACTATATGAACTATTATTTCTAAGACACAGGTAAGTAACTAGCCATCCAGTGCCAAGTGAATTAACAGGATGGTTCTCAAACCTGGTTTTGCTTCAGAATCACCTGGGGACTTAACTTCTAATTCCAAGGGCCCCATTCCAGATTTACTGAATCAAAAGTAGCTGAGAAGCAGCAGGGAGGAAACCTGAAACTGCCAGTTTCTATCCTGGGATCGCTACTTATTATCTGGGGAATTTTGAGCAAGTTACTTAACCTCTTTGTGCCTCAGTTTCTTCATCTATGACATGAGGATGATACTAAGAATAGCTCAGCTGTGTGCAGTGGCTTACACCTGTAATCCCAGCACTTTGGGAGGCTGAGGCAGGTGGATCACTTGGGGTCAGGAGTTCGAGACCAGCCTGGCCAACAAAGTGAAGCCCTGTCTCTACAAAGATTACAAAAATTAGCCAGGTATGGTGGCACGCCTATAATCTCAGCTACTTGGGAGGCTGAGGCAAGAGAATCATTTGAACCCAGGAGGCAAAGGTTGCAGTGAGCTAAGATTGTGCCACTGCACTCCAGCCTAGGTGACAGAGTGAGACTCTGTTCCAAAAAATAAATAAATTAATAATAGTGTCTCATATAAGGTTGTTGTAAGTTAAATCCTTAATAAATATTACCTATGATGACAATGATAATTTTTAAAGTAAACTTCTTTATTTAATCCAAATCATGAAATATACATTATTTGTGATTTTTTTTAAAAAAACTAGTTCTGCTTACAAAAGCAGTTACATATATGCTATAACTATACAGGGTAATTCAACTAGATTAGTGTTCAAAGGAACCAGGAAAGAGATGAAATAATTTAATGATTTCTTCTACCTTACCTCAGACTAAGAATTTTGTTTTTTTGTTTTTTTTTTTTTGAGACAGAGTTTCACTCTTGTTGCCCAGGCTGGAGTGCAATGGCTTGATTTTGGCTCACTGCAAACTTCACCTCCCAGGTTCAAGCGATTCTCCTGCCTCAGCCTCCTGAGTAGCTGGGATTAGCACAGACATGTGCCATCATACCCAGGTAATTTCTTAATTTTTTTTTTTTTTTTGTAGAGATGAAGTCTCACTGATTCCTGGGCTCAATCGATCCTCCCACCTCAGCCTCCCAAAGTTCTGGGATTACAGGCATGAGCCATTGTACCTGGCCTAATCCCCTACTTTGGTTTTACTAGAAAGGATTTTATAGCTAATTTTGGTCCATCGAATGCCAAATAAACAAGATTTTAATAATAGAAGTAACTAGATTTAAAATATGATGCAGAAATTTACTTACCAAAGTCACAAACTGTCTGAATGGAAAACATAGTATTGGTACACCTCATCTTCTCAACTCTTGACTTGTAAATTGCCTGTCTAAACAAATACACAACGGCCTTTTTTTTATTGCCTGGAATTCCACCTAAGATTCTTGAGTATCATCTCTTAAAGACTCAAATAGCTCTGAGAGGTAGGAGGGCTTGATAGTCAATCACACATTGGCATTAACTAGTTCAATCAGTTTGCCTTTTTTTTTTTTTTTTTTAAAAAGACAGAGTTTCACTCTATTGCCTAGACTGGAATGCAGTGACATGATCACAGCTCACTACAGCTCGACCTCCTGGACGCAAACAGTCCTCCCACCTTAGCCTCCTGAGTAGCACCTGCCACCATCTCTGGCTAACTTTTTTATTTTTTGTAGTAATGGGATCTCACTGTGTTGCCCAGGCTGATCTTGAACTCCTGGGCTCAAGCAATCCTCCTGCTTCAACCTCCCAGTGTGCTGAGATTACCATACTTCATCTGGCCAGGTCACCTTCTTTTTAGCACAGATCAGTAGCACCTAAACTCTGGAAGTTTTGGGCAAATTTTGTTCAAGAAAAACGCTGAGGGCCTCAGGGAAGGCTGAAGGCCTTAGGCCAGAGGTTCTGGGTGAAGGAGCCTTAAGCAAAAGAAGAAAATGAAGAAAAGGAGATGGAAGGATTTAAAAATTTAACCTGTTCAATTTCAGATCTTGCATATTGCCAGTTCTATGCCTCTTATTTTGGAATCCAGAAAATACTGCTGTAAGATAGTCATGAATCTTTTGAGTCTGGCCTGGGAGACCTAAACACCATCATAACATTGTATCAGTTTGGATCACATGAAATAGCAATTTTTTTTTTTTTTGAGACGGATTCTCCCTCTGTTGCCAGACTGGAGTGCAGTGGCACGATCTCAGCTCACTGCAACCTCCGCCTCCTGGATTCAAGCAGTTCTCCTGCCTCAGCCTCCCAAGTAGCTAGGACTACAGGCATGTGCCACCATGGCTAATTTTTGTATTTGTAGTAGAGATGGGGTTTCACCATATTGGCCAGGCTGGTCTCGAACTCCTGACCTCATGATCCGCCTACCTCGGCCTCCCAAAGTGCTGGGATTACAGGTGTGAGCCACATTGCTATGTATTTTCCAATGATTCAACCTAATTTCTATGAGACATTATTCAGAGAAAGAAGAGTGTCCTAAAATCTTCCTTCCTTCTTCCTTCCTTCCTTTCTCTGTTTCTTTCTTTCCTTTCTCCTTCCTTCCTTCTTTCCCTCCCTATCTCCTCCCTCCCTCCTTCCTTCCTTCCTTCCTTGCTTATCTCTCTTTCTTTCTTTCTCTCTCTCTCTCTCTCTCTCTCTCACCCAGGCTGAAAGTGCAGTGGTCTGATCCCAGCTTGCTGCCCTGACATCCCGGGCTCAGGTAATCCTTGCACCTCGGCCTCCTGTGTAGCTGGGACCACAGGTGTGTGCCACCATGCCCAACTTTTTTTTAATGTAATGTTGCTCAACTACTTTTTTTCCCTTTGTTGTTGTTGTTTGGTTTTTGGTTTTGTTTTTTTGAGACCAACACTTGCTATGTTGCTCAGGCTGGTCTTGAACACTTGCTATGTCTCTCAGGCTGCTCAAGTGGCTCGCCCGCTTCAGCCTCCCGAGTAGCGGGGACTACAGGCATACACCCCTGAGCCCCACCTACCCTGAGCCCAGCCTAGAATTACTTTTTCCAGGAAGCTTTCTATGACCCTCCATATAGCAACCCACCCCATGTCTACATCTGGATTAGGCGTCCTTCTTGTGTGATTTTTTTGTACCATGTAGTTATTATATTGCATTATAATTTTCCCTCTGTATCTCCTACTTTCTCAGATTCTGAGCTCCTTGAATTCAGACGCTGTATCTTTTGTCACTATATCTACAATATTTAACACAGTGCGTGGCACGTAGTATACTGAAAGTGGTTGGAACCCAACTCATGCACTAATTGGAATTGTTTGTACTATGAAATTCAGTCATTCCACTTTCCTCCTCAAAGAACTTTCATAGTTCTCTGCTTCCTAAAACAATCTCAAACACTTCATTCCTAATATTGAAGCATCCTCTACGCTTTGGCTCCAGTGGATCAGTCCCTCTGGGTTCTTATTCATATCATACCAGATGCAAACTAGATTCTTATGAATGCCCAATTGGGCTCCATGCATTTCCTCATCTAGCTGTAACTCCCACAGAAATTGCTCTTCTCTAGTCACTGTTTACCCAAATATAACCCATCCTTCTGGGCCTACCTTAAATGCAATCTCTTTAGTGAAACCTTTTTTTTTTGAGATGGAGTCTCGCTCTGTTGCCAGTGGCACTATCTCGGCTCATTGCAATCTCTGCCTCCCAGGTTCAAGCAATTCTCCTGCCTCAGCCTCCCGAGTAGCTGGGACTAAAGGTGCGTGCCACCACACCCAGCTAATTTTTGTATTTTTCAGTAGAGACGGGGTTTTACCATGTTGGCCAGGATGGTCTCGATCTCTTGACCTTGTGATCTGCTCGCCTTGGCCTCCCAAAGTGCTGGGATTACAGGCTTAAGCCACCGCGCCCAGCACCTTTCCTGCTCTTCTACCTGATGCGAATTCCACTTCTCCCTTCACACTGGGTACGCTTCTTAAAGACATTCTTGAACAAGTTTGTATCCTTGCAGGAGTGTATTAAATTATGGAAACTGGCAAGTCCAAAATCTGCAGGGTAGGTCAGCAAGCTGGACAATCCCAGAAGAACCAGTGTTGAAGTTAAAGTGTGAAGGCCATCAGGCTGGCAGAATTTCCTCTTGCTCAGGGAATGTCAGTCTTTCACTCTATTAAGGCCTTCAACTGATTTGATGAGGCCCACCCACATATGGATAGCAAGTTGATTTATTCAAAGTCCACCAATGAGGCTAGGCACAGTGGCTCTTGGCTGTAATCCCAGCACTTTGGGAGGCCGAGGCAGGTGAATCACTTGGGGTCGGGAGTTTGAGACCAGCCTGGCCAACAGAGTGAAACCATGTCTCTATAAAAATACAAAAATTAGCCAGGCATGATGGTGCACCCCTGTAATCCCACCTACCTGGGAGGCTGAGACAAGAGAATCACTTGAACTCGAGAGGTGGAGGTTGCAGTGAGCTGAGATGGTACCATTGCTCACTGGATGATACAGTGAGATTCTATCTCAAAATAAATAAATAAAATAAAATAAAACAAAGTCCACCAATGACTGTTAATCTCATCCAAAAAACAGCTTCACAGAAACATCCAGAATAATGTTTGACTAAATATCGAGGCACCGTGATCCAACCAAGTTGATGCATAAAATTAAACACCACAAAGACTAAGTGGGATACCCTGGACATTGCAAATGCATTTTATTTCTTTAAAAAGTCATTTATACTTGGCTGGGCGTGGTGGCTCACACCTGTAATCTTAGCAGTTTGGGAGGCTGAAGCAGGCAGATCACTTGAGTCAGGAGTTTGAGACCAGCCTGGGCAACATGGTGAAACGCCGTCTCTACTAAAAATACAAAAATTAGCCAGGCATGGTGGCAAGTACCTGTAATCCCAGCTACTCAGGAGACTTAGAGTGGAAACAGGTAACAGCCTTAGTTTTAATCAATCACAGCAAAAATAACCTACTTTTGAAATTTTTACAAAAAAGAAACGTGGCAACATGAACATATTGCTAAGGCCCCTGCCATGTGCTTGGAAGACCCCATGCAGGTGAGGAGAGCTGAAGCTAAAGTTTGCTACCTTCAAGAGTATTGCCTCCATCTCTGTCTTCAGCCTGACCTCTTCCACACTTGAGGTCTGATTTCCTAGCTGCTTGCAGACCCCTCTACTTGAACGTCCCTCATATTTCAAACCATTTGGCCTCAAAGACCTTATTCTTCTCCTAACCCATCCCATATCGTTTCCTTTGTTTTTCTGTCTCTGACGTTGGCATCACCATCCGCCCAGTTATTCAAGTTAGCAGCTTTAGTTATTTCCTGTTCTGTCCTTTCCCCCTTCCATATCCATTTGATTTATTAGATCCGATTGAGTTCGTACCTGTATTTGCTTTCATCTGGACTGCTGCAAGGGCCTCCTCGCTGTCTCCCTGCCTCTGGTCTCCTTGAATTCATCCCCTACACAGCCGTGGAGCTATCTTTCTAAAATATGGTAATGACTTCCTCAAGAAGCAAGACAGCATGGGCCCTGGAGCTAGCACCCAGGTTTAAATCTTGGCTCTACTGCTTACTACATGTTTGACTTTAGACAAATTATTTAATATGTCTATGCCTCAGTTTCCTACTTATAAAATGGGAATACTGGCCAGGCACAGTAGCTCAGACTGTAATCCTAGCACTTTGGGAGGCCAAAGAGGACAGATTGCCTGAGCTTGGGAGTTTGAGACCAGCCTGGGCAACATGGCAAAAACTGCCTCTACTAAAAATATAAAAATAACTGGCTGGGCATGGTGGTGGATGCCCGTAATAGGAGGCTGAGGCACGAGAATCCCTTGAACCTGAGAGGCAGAGGTTGCAGTAAGCTGAGATTGTGCCACTGCGCTTCAGCTTGGGTGACAAATTGAGACTCTGTCTCAAAAAAACAAAACAAAACAAAAAAACAATAGTTCACACTTCACAGGAGATTTTAACAAATTATAGCATTTCATGGTGTTGAATATTTGATACATAGAAAGCATTAGTATGTTATTATCACTGTTAATATAGCTTTCCTATCAAAAACTTTTGATGGGGCTAAGCGTGGTATCTCACACCTGTAATTCCAGCACTTCGGGAGGCCAAGGCAGGTGGATCGCCTGAGGTTAGGAGTTCAAGACCAGCGTGGGCAACATGGTGAAACCCCCTCTCTTCTAAAAATACAAAAATTAGCTGGGTGTGGTGGTACACGCCTGTAATCCTAGCTACTCAGGAGGATAAGGCAGGGGAATTGCTTGAACCTGGGAGGTGGAGGTTGCAGTGATCCAAGATTGTGACACTACACCCCAGCCTGGGTGACAAAGTGAGACTCTGTTTAAAAAAAAAAAAAGACTTTTGGTGGTTTCACATACTGGAACAAGACATTCAATAATGTCTTGTTTATGCTTGTAATCCCAGCAGTTTGGGAGGCCGAGGTGTGTGGTCACCTGAGGTTGGGAGTTTGAGATCAGCCTGACCGACATAGAGAAACCGTGTCTCTACTAAAAATACAAAATTAGCCAGGCCTGGTGGCACATGCCAATAATCCCAGCTACTTTGGAGGCTGAGGCAGGAGAATCACTTGAACCCGGGAGGCAGAGGTTGCGGTGAGCTGAGATGGTGCCATCACGCTCCAGCCTCAGAAACAAGAGCAAAACTCCATCTCAAAAAATAATCATCATCATCATCTTCATGTTGAGACCTCAGTCCCTCTTCCCAATGTCTGTTCTTACCACATCTTTTCCTAGACCTTGTGCTGCAGACACACGTGAAAGCAGGCAGATGCTCCCCAGGCCTTTGGGTACTCCTCGTTTTTCCTCTGTTGGAAGTGTCCTCCTTCCTTTTTCTGTCTCTGGAGAAATCTCAGTCATTCCCCAGGTCCCTGATCCAATGTCATCTTCTCTCTGAAGTTTCCTCAGCCTCTTTGCCCTCACTGTGTCCTGGTGTTTCTTAATAGACACCGAGCAAAAGGCCTCTGACAAACTCCTCCTCCTCCCAGACTTTCTTTTTCAATTGCCAAAAATGGGGTTTAAATGTTTAAGCCACAATTCTCGCATGCATTCTCTCATGTAATACTTGTAAAGTACATCTTGGATTATTCCAAGTTTTTATTGGCATAAATCAGAGAGAATAGTCTAGTCACGAATGATGAAGTATGTTTTCCAGGTCATACTGCATTCATGCCAGGGACATGGCATAGCCCATCAATACCATTTGTTTATATGTTACATTTTAAAGAACAATTATAGTATTTAGAGAATAGGTACAGAGAAGACATTTCAGTGATCTTAAAGCTTGGTTTTCTTGATCTGTAGAGTCAGTTGCTTTTGACTCGATATTCACTCTGGGAATGAAAAAATGGAACTAAAGGTAGTAGGCAGGCTGGAATCATCAATCAACAGATAACAACTAGAAAAGATTTTATACTGCCATTTTATGGGAAAAGTTACTTTTTCACCAATTAATTTTTCTATGGGATGGCAAGGGAAGAGACCTCTTTAGAATTTGCCTAATTTCTCTGACCATTTTTAAAGAATAAAGGTGTGTTTGTTTCTCTGTTTAAGATGGAGTCTTGCTCTGTCACCAGGCTGGAGTGCAATGGAGGGATCTTGGCTCACTGCAACCTCCGCCTCCTGGGTTAAAGTGATTCTCCTGCCTCAGTCTCCCAAGTATCTGGGACTACAGGTGCACACTACCATGCCCGGCTAATTTTTGTGTTTTTAGTGATGGGGTTTTGCCATGTTGGCCAGGCTGGTCTTGAACTCCTGACCTCGGGTGATCTGCCCACCTCGGCCTCCCAAAGTTCTGGGATTATAGGCGTGAGCCACCATGCCTGACCTTAAAGAATATATGTTTAATTTATAGTTGAAATCTGGATTAACAGCTTTGGCTAGTTCTGCTGACAGAGTAAGTTCAGAAACCAAACTCTCACCGAACAATGAGAGCAGTATGTTATTTTTGCTGGTAATGTCCCAGAAACTTAGCACTATTAACCACAGCTCCATACACCAGGTTTTTGGCTCCTCTGGGGACTCCATCAGCCTGCAAGTCTGTTTCTGTGACATTAACAGTTAACGAAGAGAGAAATAACAACATGAAAACAAGAATTTCAGAGATTCCTCTTGCATGATTAAGTAGAGGAGCAGGAGAGACGAGATAGGTGGGAGGCTGGCAACTAAATATTCAAGATAAATACTCATATTTTCCTCCCATTTGGGAAGCCAACCATCTTCCCCATTCTTTTTTTTTTTTTTTTTTTAGAGGGAGTCTCTCTCTGTCGCCAGGCTGGAGTGCAGTGGCGTGATCTCGGCTCACTGCAATCTCTGTCTCCCGGGTTCAAGTGATTCTCCTGCCTCAGCCTCCTGAGGAGCTGGGATTACAGGCATGCACCACCACACCCAGCTAATTTTTGTATTTTTAGTAGAGATGGGGTTTCACCATGTTGGCCAGGATGGTCTCAATTTCCTGACCTCATGATCTCCTGGCCACAGCCTCCCAAAGTGTTGGGATTACAGGCGTGAGCCACCGTGCTCGGCTTCCCATTCTTTTGTCAATGATATTTCCTTTTATTTTTCCCTGCCTCTCCTTCCAACAGCTCTAACCTTTTACTGAAGGATTAGAAATGGGTAAATATTCAGTAATCTAGTTCCTGGTTATTTTAAGACAGCCGACTTAATTGCCTTTATAATAAATGCTACTCGGACAGTACAAGGGCACTTGTATTCCATAGGTACCAGCAAGACAGCCTGGAAGAAGCTGGTAATGTAACAGACAGAAATTTATGCAGAGCTACAGACGCTTAAGACACTTAAGTTTTCCTGATAGAATAAGGTGAGTTGATGTAAAGAGTGAATATCAAACTCTAATGGTCAAAATAAAGTGATTTTTTAAATCCCAGGGTACACACATGTTTGAAAAATAGTCAAGCATTTACCGAGATGTGTTTCTTGAGTAAGCACTTCATAAACCACTTGCTAACTGACCTACTTTTTGTTTTTCTTCCCTGTAGTGAGAAAAATGCTTTTTAGCTTCCCTGTAGCTAAAAAGCTACTCTCAGACAAGGGAAGGAAAGGTGGCTCTTCCCTTGCACAGAGCGGGATGTAATCCCATTTGATTTGTGCTGCAGGTGAGCTTTTTCCGGTTCTGCCCTCAGTCTGAGAAAGACTGTGGGAAGAAGCCAGGGAGAGGCTCCCACGGGAAAAGACTGACTCAGGTATCCCAGCCTGTGCCTGGACAAGTGGCGGTGGAGGGAAAGCGCAGGCTCAGAGGCAGCCCAGCCTTTTCCCTGCTGCTGTCTCCAGGCTCTTCCAAAGGAGTGGATGGGCATCTTTCAGGACAGCCCCTGGCTAAACAAACAATCTCATTCTTCTGAAAGCCCAGAGCTCATACCTGCCAGAGTTACCTGCATCTCTTACTGTACTTATCATTTTGTACCTGCAAGCTATTTGGGAGCAGGGCTGTGTCCCCACGCATTGTCCCCAGACACCTTTCCAGGCTTACGTCCCATCCTGCCCTCCCTCCTTTATCTATACTGGCCCTATGTGCTGCATATGTGTTCCTTACACTTTCCTTCCGTGGTGCTTTTGCTAATTATCTGCTGGATGTGCTTGTTATTCCTGGGTTCATCCATTGCAATCCTACTTAGCTTTCAAATCCCACTTCAGTTCTCATCTCATCAGACTTTGCAGAGTCCTTGGGCTGAAATAAATCTCGTTCTCCTTTGTGTTCTCATGGTTGTTTGCTTGGGCTTCTCTGAGACACATGGCTTCTTGTTTGTATTTCTACTGTGCCAGAATCTAAGCTCTTTGTCTTTTCATCCTGTTAATATGGTCTTTCACAGAGTGAAAGGTTTTAATTTTGACCATGTGCAATTCATCAGTTTTTCTTTTTATGTTTTTGCTGTCAAGTCTGAGAACTCTTCACCTAGCTCTAGGTAGGCCCTGAAATTTTCTTCTATGCGTTTCTTTAAATGTTTTAGAGTTTTATGGTTTACATTTAACTGTGGGATCCATTTTGAGTTAGTTTTTGCATGAAGTGTGAATTTTAGGTCTAGGTTCATTTTTTTTTCCCCTATGGACATCTTATTGCTCCAGCAATGTTTGCTGAAAAAGCTCTCCTTTCATTGGATTCATTTTTGTAATTTTGTCAAAAAATAGTGGCACATAAGGCTGGGGTGGCTTACACCTGTAATCCCAGCGCTTTGGAGGCCAAAGCAGGCAGATCACTTGAGGTCAGGAGTTTGAGACCAGCCTGGCCAACATGGTGAAACCCTATCTCTACTAAAAATGCAAAAATTAGCTAGACATGGTGGCAGGTACCTGTAATCCCAGCTACTCAGGAGAATGAGACAGGAGGATCGCTCGAACCCAGGAGGCGGAGGTTGCAGTGAGCTGAGATCGCAGCACTGCACTCCAGTCTGGGCGACAGAGTGAGACTCTGTCTCAAAAAAAAAAAAAATAGTGGAGCATATTTGTGAGCTTCTATTTCTGGGTTTGTTGTTCTATTCCACTGATTTATGTGTTTATATTCTAGGTGCCTTGAGGACTAGACATATACCTTTCTTTTTACAGTGCTTTTGGTATATTGCCTTGCAAATAGTACCATCTAACTCAGTGGCTGACCCATAGTCAGTGTTCAGTAAATTTTTGTTGAAAGAAAAAGTCTATAACAAATATAAGTATAAATGTGAGTTAAATTATTGATGAATTAATTCTTAAAATTTTGAGAGTCAGACCTCTGTGTCTGTGTAGCCTCAGCCTGGCGATCAGCTTTCCCTGGGCCTCTTGACACAGAAACTAGAGCCTCACACGTCCTGCACACTCTGGAGGCCTCTTGCCCTCCAGGAGGGTCATACATTCAGCAGCAGCTCCCTCTGCAAGTCTCACTGTCCCCCACACAGCCTGCACCCCCAAGGCCTTCTGGCCTGCTGATGCCCCAAGTCCCGCTGCACACCCACACCACAGCTTGTTGATCCCCACTGCCCTCTTGCGCTCTGGAGGGTGGCTTAGTGCTGGTGCAGCAACTCCCGACCAGCTCTGGCCTGGCCAAACCAGTGAACTTCTCTGCTCTCCCATAGGCCAAATCACACCTTCACCAGTGAGCTCTGAACTCCTTCAAGATCTACCCTTCCTTGGGTACTCTCCCTCGCCCTATGGTAACAAATAGAGTTTGCTTCTGACTTACAGTCAACCTTGAATTTAATTTTTTAAATTAAAAATCATTTTAATTTTTAATTTTTTTTTTAACAGACAGATTCTTAGTTGCCAAGACTGTAGTGCAGTGGCACGATCACGGCTCACTGCATTTTTCGAACTCCTGGGCTCACGTGATCCTCCCACCTTGGCCTCCCGAGTAGCTGGGATTGTAGGTGTCTACCACCATGGCTGGCTAATTTTTAAAATTTTTGTAGAGACAGGGTCCTGCTACATTGCCCTGGCTGGTCTTGAACTCTTGGCCTCAAGTGATCTCTCCTTGGCCTCCCAAAGCACTGGAATTTTATGTGTGAGCCACTGTTCCTAGCCTCTTTCATCATAATTCTTTATATTCAGCTTCCTCCTTAACCTACCCCGTGGTTTCTTTTTTATTGATGTTTTTAATTTTTAATTCTTGTAGGTACATAGTAGGTGTATATATTTATAAGGTACATGGAATGTTTTGATACAGGCATGCAATGCATAATAATCACATCTGGGTAATGGAATATTTATCACCTCAAGCATTTACCCTTTCTTTTTTTAAAGACAATCCAATTATACTTTTTCAGTTTTGTTTTTTTTTGAGATGGAGTCTCTCTGTCGCCCAAACTGGAGTGCAGTGGTGCTATCTCAGCTCACTGCAGCCTCTACCTCCCAGGTTCAAGCGATTCTCCTGCCTCAACCTCCTAAGTAGCTGGGATTACAGGCATGTACCACCACACCTGGCTAATTTTTGTATTTTCAGTAGAAATGGGGGGTTTCACCATGTTGGCCAGGCCGGTCTTGAACTCCTGACCTCGAGTGATCTGCCCGTCTCAGATTCACAAAGTGCTGGGATTACAGGCATGAGCCACCCTGCCCAGCCCTCTTTTAGTTATTTAAAAATGTACAATAAATAAATTATTGTTGACTATAGTCACCCTGCTTTGCTATCAAGTACTAGATCTTATTTGTTCTACCTAATTATATGTTTGTACCCATTAACCATCCCTGCTTCCTCTACCCTTACTACCCTTCCCAACCTCTGGGAGCCATTGTTCGACTCTCTACCTCCATGAATTCAATTGTTTTAATTTTTAGCTCTTACAAATAAGTGAGAACATGCAAAGTCTGTCTTTTTGTGCCTGGCTTAGTTTACTTAACATAATGACCATCCATGTTCCATCCATGTTGCAAATGACAGGATCTCATTCTTTTTTTGTGGCTGAATAGTACCCCATCATTTATATATACCACATTTTCTTTATCTATTTGTCTGCTAATGGACAGATTGGTTGTTTCCAAATCTTGGCTATTGTGAATACTACTGCAATAAATGGGAATGAAGATATCTCTTTGATATACTGATTTCCTTTCTTTTGAGTATATACCTAGCAGTGGGATTGTTAGATTCTATGGTAGCTCAATTTTTAGTTTTCTGAGGAACCTCCAAACTGTTTTCCATAGTGGTTGTACTAATTTACATTCCCACCAACAGTATATGAGGGTTCCCTTTTCTCTACATCCTCACCAGGATTTGTTACTGCCTGTCTTTTGGATAAAAGACATTTTGACGAGGGTGAGATGATATCTCCTTGTAGTTTTGATTTGCAGTTCTCTGATGATCAATTGTGTTGAACATCTTTTAATTGATCTATCTGCCATTTGTATGTCTTCTTTTGAGAAATTATTCAGATCTTTTACCCATTTTTAAATTGGATTATTGGATTTTTTTTATTGAGTTGTTTGAGTTTCTTATATATTCTGGTTATTGAGCCCTTGTGAAGTGAGTAGTTTGTAAATATTTTCTCCCATTCTGTGAATTGTCCCTTCACTTTGTTGATTGGTTCCTTTGCTGTGCAGAAGCTTTTTAACTTGATGTGATCTCATTTGTCTATTTTTGCTTTGATTGCCTGTGTTTATGGGGTATTACTCAAGAAATCCTTGCCCAGTCCAATGTCCTGGAGAGTTTCTCCAATGTTTTCTTTTAGTAATTTCATAGTTTGAAGTCTTAGATTTAAGTCTTAATCCATTTTGGTTTGATGTTTATATATGGCAAGAGATAGTTCTAGTTTTATTCTTCTGCATATGGATATCCAGTTTTCCCAGCACCATTTATTGAAAAGACTGCCTTTTCCCCCGAAGTATGTTCTTGGCACTTTTGTCAAAAATGAGTTGATTGTAGATGTGTGGATTTGTTTCTGGGTTCTCTATTCTGCTCCATTTGTCTATGTGTCTGTTTTTATGCCAGTACCATGCTGTTTTGGTTACTATAGCTCTGTACTATAGGTGGAAGTCAGGTAATGTGATTCCTCTAGTTTTACTTTTTGCTCAGGATAGCTTTGGCTAGTCTGGGTCTTTTGCAGTTCCATATAAATTTTAGGATTGTTGCTATTTCTGTGAAGAATGACATTGGTATTTTGATAGGGATTACATTGAATCTATAAGTTGCTTTGGGTGGTATGAACATTTTAACAATATTGTTTCTTCCAATCCATAAACACAGAATATCTTTCCATTTTTTTGGTGTCCTCTTCAATTTCTTTCATCAATGTTTTATAGTTTTCATGTAGAGCTCTTTCACTTCTTTGGTTAAGTTAATGCCTAAGTATTTTATTTTATCTGTAGCTATTGTAAATGAGATTACTTTCTTGATTTCTTTTTCATATTGTTCATTGCTGGTATATAGAAGTGCTACTGATTTTTGTATGTCGATTTTGTATCCTTCAACTTTACTGAATTTGTTTATCAGTTCCAATCATTTTTTGCTGGAGTCTTTAGGTTTTTTCCAAATATGAGATTATATCATCTGCAAACAAGAATAATTTGACTTCTTCCTTTCTAATTTGAATACCCTTTCTTCCTTTTTCTTGTCTGATTGCTCTAGCTAGGACTTCCAGTATTATGTTGAATAACAGGTGAAAATGGGCATCCTTGTCATGTTACAGATCTTGGAGGAAAAGCTTTCAGTATTTCCCCATTCAATATGTTACTAGCTGTGGGTTTGTCATATATGGCTTTTACTGCGTTGAGGTATGTTCTTTCTATACCCAGTTTTCTTTAGGGTTTTTATCATGAAGGAATGTTGAATTTTACAAAATGCTTTTTCAGTATCAGTTGAAATGATCTTATGGTTTTTGTCCTTCATTGTATCGATGTGAGGTATCATACCGATTGATTTGCATATATAGAGTCATCCTTGCATCCCTGGGATAAATCCCCCTTGGTCATGATGATCTTTTTAATGTGATGTTGAATTTGGTTTGCTAGTATTTGGTTAGGATTTTTGCATCAGTACTCATCAGGGGTATTGGCCTGGAGTTTTCTTATTTTGATGTGTCTTTGGTTTTGGTATCAGGGTAATACTGGCCTCATAGAATGACTTTGGAAGTATTCTATCCCCCTCCATTTTCTGGAATAGTTTGATTAGGATTGGTATTAGTTTTTTTAAATGTTTGGTAAAATTCACTAGTGAAGCCATCAAGTCCCAAGGTTTTCTTTGCTGGGAGACTTTTTATTATGACTTTGATCTTGTTACTTGTTATTGGTCTGTTTAGATTTTGAATTTCTTCATGGTTCAGTCTTGGTAGGTTGTATGTATCTAGGAATTTATTCATTTCTTCAAGGTGTTCAGTGTATTAGCGTATAGTTGCTCACAGTAGTCTCTAACGATCCTTGCAATTTCTGCAGTACCAGTTGTAATGTCTCCTGTTTCATCTCTGATTTTATGCATTTAGATCTTCTCTCCTTTTCTTCTTAGATAATTGGGCTAAAGATTTGTTGATTTTGTTTATATTTTCAAAAAAACCAACTTTTTGTTTCATTGATCTTTTGTATTATTTTCTTTATTTCTGCTCTGACCTTTATTATTTTTTTTTCTACTAATTTCTTACTTTTCTAGTTCTTTTTCTTTTCTATTCCTTTTTTTTTTTTTTTTTTTTTTTAGACATAGTCTTGGTCTGTTGCCCAGGCTGGAGTGGAGTGGTGCTATCTTGGCTCACTGTGACCTCTGCCTCCCAGGCTCAAGCTATCCTCCCACCTCAGCCTCCTGAGTTGCTGGGATTACTGGCATGTGCCACCATGCCTGGCTAATTTTTGTATTTTTAGTAGAAACAGGGTTTCACCATGTTGGCCAGGCTGGTCTTGAAGTCCTGGCCTCAAGTGATCCTCCTGTCTCAGCCTCCCAAAATGCTGGGATTACAGGCATAAGCCACACGCCTAGCCTCTAATTATTTTAGATGTATCGTTAGCTTGTTTATTTAATATTCTACAATTTAGATGTAGTGCTGATTGCTATAAAGCTTTTTCTTAGTACTGCTTCTGCTATATCCCATAGGTTTTGGTATGTTGTGTATCTCTTTTCATTGGTTTCAAGAAATTTTTATGTTTCCTTCTTAATTTCTTAATTGAACCACTGGACATTCAGGAACATATTGTTTAATTTCCATGTGTTTGTATAGTTTCCAAAATTCCTCTTGTTATTGAATTTTAGTTTTATTACATTGTGTGAGGTTAGAGAACATACTTGATATAATTTCAGTCTTTTTGAATTTTTAAAGACTTGTTTTGTGGCCTCACATATGGTCTATCCTTGAGAATGATCCATGTGCTGAGTTGAAGAATGTGTATTCTGCAGCTATTGGCTGAAGTGTTCTGTAAATATCTGTTAGGTTCATTTTGTCTGTACTGTAGATTATGCCTGATGTTTCTTTGTTGATTTTCTCTCTAGAAGTCTCCAGCTATTACTTTTTTGAAGTCTGTCTCTTTAGCTTTAACAATATTTGCTTATATATCTGGATGTTCCAGTGTTGAGTGCATATATATTTACGATTGTTAAATCCTCTTGCTGATTTGATATGTTTATCATTATATAGTGACTTTCTTTGTCTCGCCTCATAGTTTTTGTCTTGAAGTCTATTTTGTCTGATATAAGTATAGCTACTCTCGGTCTTTTTTGGTTTCCATTTGCATGGAATATCTTTTTCCATCACTTTATTTTCAGTCTTTGTGTCTTTATAGGTGAAGTGCGTTTCTTGTAGGCAACAGTTTGTTAGGTCTTGTTTTTTATCCATTCAACTACTCTATGTCTTTTGATTAGACAGTTTAGTTCATTCACATTCAGTGTTATTGATTTGTTATTTGTTTTCTGGTCTTCTCTTCCTTCTTTCTTTCCTTCCTGTTTTCCTGTTAGTGAAGGTGATTTTCTCTGGTGGTATATATTAATTTCGTGCTTTTTATTTTTTGTGTATCTGTTGTATGTTTTTGATTTGAGGTTACCTTACCATGAGGCTTGCAAATAACATAACATGTTATTTTAAACTGGTAACAGCTTAACACTGATTGCATAAACAAAAAAAAACAAGCAAAGAGAAAATGAATAAAAGCTCTAACTTTGCTCTCCTGCTTTTTAACTTTTTGTTGTTTCTGTTTATAGCTTGTACTGTCTATGCCCTGAAAAGATGTTTTAGTTATTATTTTTTATCAGTTCATCTTTTAGTCTTTCTACTCAAGATATGAGCAGTTTATATACTGCAATTACAGTGTTATAATATTCTATGTTCTTCCATGTATTTGGTATTACCAGTGAGTTTTGTACCTTCATATGATTTCTCATTGCTCATTAGTGTCCTATTTTTTCAGATTGAAAAACTTCCCTCAGCATTTCTTACCTGGGTGCAGTGGCTCACACCTGTAATCCCAACATTTTGGGAGACTGAGATGGGCAGACCACGTGAGGTCAGGAGATTGAGAAGAGCCTGGCCAACATGGTGAAACCCTGTCTCCACTAAAAATACAAAAATTAGCTGGGCAGGGTGGCAGGCACCTGTAATACCAGCTACTCGGGAGGCTGAGGCAGGAGAATTGCATGAACCTGGGAGGTGGAGGTTGCAGTGAGCTGAGATCACACCACTGCACTCCAGGCTGGGTGACAGAGAAAAACAAAACAAAAACAAAAATACAACAAACAAAAACAAATACAAAAACAAAAACACAAACAAACAAGAACAAAAAACTTACTTCAGCATTTCTTGTAGGACGTGTCTTGTGTTGACAAAAGTCCTCAGCTTTTGTTTTGCTAAAAACAAAAACACAACAAACAAAAACAAAAAACTTCCTTCAGCATTTCTGGTAGGACATGTCTGGTGTTGATGAAATTCCTCAGCTTTTGTTTGTCTAGGAAGATCTTTATTTCTCCTTCATGTTTGAAGGATATTTTCACTCAATATACTATTCTAGGATGAAAGTTTTATTTTTTCAGCACTTAAAATAAATCACACCACTCTCTCCTGGCCTGTAAGTTTCCACGGAGAAGTCTGCTGCTGGCCAGATGTTTGTTATTTGTTTCTTTTCTCTTGCTGCAAAAAGGTTCCTTTATTTTTTTCTTTTCTTTCTCTCTCTCTTTCTTTCTCTCTCTCTCTCTCTCTCTTCTCCCTTCCTCTTCTCCCTTCTTCTTCTCCCTCTCCCTCTCCCTCTCCAGCTCCCTCTCCCTCTCCTTCTCCCTCTCTCTCTCCTTCTCCTTCTCCTTCTCCTTCTTCTTGAGACTGTGTTTTGCTCTTGTTGCTCAGGCTGGAGTGCAATGGTGTGATCTCGGCTCACTGCAACCTCCACCTCCTGGGTTCAAGCAATTCTGCTGCCTCAGCCTCCCAACTAGCTGGAATTACAGGCACCTGCCACCACAATTGGCTAATTTTTTGTATTTTTAGTAGAGATGGGATTTTACCCTGTTGGCCAGGCTGGTCTTGAACTCCTGACCTCAGGTGATCCACTGCCTCAGCCTCCCAAAGTACTGGGATTACAGGTGTGAGCCACTGTGCTCAGCCTCAGGTTCCTTTCTTTATCCTTGACCTTTGGGAGTTTGATTATGAAGTGCCTTGAGGTAGTCTTACTTGGGTTAAATCTTCTTGATGTTCTATAACCTTCTTATACTTAAATATTTATATCTTTCTCTAGGTTTGGGAAGTTCTCTGATATTATCCCTTTGAATAAACTTTCTGCCCCTATCTGTCTCTCTGCTCCCTCTTTAAGGCCAATAACTCTTAGATTTGCTTTTTTAAGGTGATTTTCTGTATCTTCTAGACATGTTTCATTCATTTTCTTTTGACTTCTTTGACTGTATCTTCTTTCTTTTTCGTTCTTTCTTTTTTTTTTCTTTTTGGAGACAGTTTTTCACTCTTGTTGCCCAGGCTGGAGTACAATGGTGCGATCTTGGTTCACTGCAACCTCTTCCTCCCAGGTTCAAGCAATTCTCCTGCCTCAGCCTCCCAAGTAGCTGGGATTACAGGCACGCACCACCACGCCTGGCTAATTTTTGTGTATTTTTGGTAGAGATGCAGTTTTTACCATGTTGATCAGGCTGGTCTCGAACATCTGACCTCAGGGATTCACCTACATCAGCTTCCCAAAGTGCTGGGATTACAGGTGTGAGCCACCCTGCCCAGCCTGTGTTATTTTCAATTAGCCTGTCTTCAAGATTACTACCTCTTTCTTCTGCTTGATCAATTCTGCTGCTAGGAGTCTCTGATGCATTCTTTATATGTAAATTATATTTTTCAACTCTAGAATTTCTGCTTGATTCTTTTCAATTATTTCAACCTCTTTGTTAAATTTATCTGATAGGATTCTGAATTTCTTCTTTGTGTTATCTTGAATCTCATTGAGTGTCCTCAAAACAGCTATTTTGAATTCTCTGTCTGAAAGGTCACATATCTGTCTCTCCATGATTGGTCACTGGTACCTTATTGAGTTCATTTGGTGAGGTCGTGTTTTCCTGGATGGTCTTAATTCTTGTGGATGTTCATCGGTGTCTGGGTATTGAAGAGTTAGGTATTTATTGTAGTCTTTGCAGTCTTGGCTTGTTTGTACCTGTCCTTGGGAAGGTTTTCCAGACATTTGAAGGAACTTGGGTATTGTGATGTAAGTTTTTGGTCACTGCAACCATATCTGCATTAGGGGGCACCCCAAGCCCAGTAATGCTGAGGCTCTTGCAGATTTATAGAGGTACCTACCACCTTGGTGGTCTTGGGTAAGATCAGGAAAAATTCTCTGGATTATCAGGCAGAGACTCTTGTTCTTTTGCCTTACTTTATCCCAAACAAATAGAATCCCTCTCTCTATGCTGAATTGCTGGAGCTGGCAGATGAGTGACACAAGTGCCCCTGTGGCCAGCCTAATACAGATATAGCTGCAGTGCTCAAAAACTAGAACTGTGCTGGGTCAGACTGGGTCTTGCCCAAGGTCTGCAGTAATCACTGCCTGACTACCAACTATCCTTGCCCAAGGCCCTGTGGCACTACAGTCAGTAGGTGATGAAGCCAGTGAGGCTTGTGTCCTTCCCTTCACGGTGGCAAGTTCCTCTCAGTCCTGGGTGAGTCCAGAGATGCCATTTTAGAGCCAGGGCCTGGCACCAGAAACAGGGATCTACTTGGTGTTCTATTCTACTGTGGCTGAGCTGGCACTGAAGCCACAAGACAAAGTCCTTCCTACTCCTCCCTCCTCTTTACACGAGCAGAGGAGTCTCTCTTTGTGGGCACCCCTGTCTGAGGCCTGTGGTAAGCACTGCCTGGCTACTATCGATATTTACTCAAGGTCCAGGGTCTCTTCGGTCAGCCTTTGGTGACTGCTGTCAGGCATGAGACTCTCCCTTCAGGGCGATGGTCTTCCTCAAATGCCGTCTAAGAGCCAACACCTGGAATCAGGAATCCCAAGAGCTCACTTGGTGCTCTACCGCATTGTGGCTGAGCTGGCAGCTAAACTGCAAGACAAAGTCCCCTTTACTCTTCCTTCTCCTTTCTCAGGCATGAGGAGTCCCCATAGCCACCAAAGCTGGGTGTATGCTGGATCACACCTGAAGCCAGCATATCTCTGAGTCTCACCTTCACTGCTGATGATTTGAGGTCCAAGAGCTCTTTGATCAGTAATTGACGAATCCTCCGAGAACTGAGCAGGATTCTAGGTTTGGGAAGTTCTTTGATATTGTCCCTTTGAATAAACCTTCTACCCCTATCTATCTCTCTACTTCCTCTTTAAGAACAGTAACTCTTAGATTTGCTCTTCCAAGGCGATTCTTCAAGGCAGTGGGTTTCCATCTGGCCCAGGGTGTGTCTAGAAATGTCATCCAGGAGTTAGGACCTGGAATGGAGGCCTCAGGACTCTGCCCAGTGCCCTGTCCTGCTGAGCTTGTCTCCAAGTTGCAAGACAAAGTCTTCTTTACTCTTCCCTCTCCTCAAGCAGAAGGAAGGAGTCTCTCTCGAGCTGTGAGTTACAGGGCCTGGGGCTAGGGGAGGGGTGATGCAAGCACTCCCTTGACTTGTCCCAACTTGTATCTTACTAGGTCTTATGCCCCCCAAGTCTACTGGCTCCAAGCCCTGCGCAGCACCAGGACTTCTCCAGGAATTGCAGTTCTTGTGGCCTAGACTGGCTTTCAGGTTTATTTAGAACCCCAGATCACTTTTGCCTGCAGTGGTGGGGCTTGCCAGAACTCAGGTTCCAGCTGCGGGGATGTGCATTTCCCCTCTTGCTAGGGCTGGCCTAACTGCTCCCTCTGTGAGCACCAGCTGAGTCCTGAGTGTTGCTTTCTGCTGTATGAGTTCCAATGCAAAGTCCCACAATCACTGTGCTCTCACTTCCCCAAGCACAGAGAATTGTGTCTCCATGCCCTGTGGCCACTGCCAGGGGGTGGGGGAGGGGTGGTGTCTGCAATTCAAGACTCTCTTTCCTACCCTCTTCAGTGCCTCTTTCAGTGGTATGAAGTTCAAACCAGGTACTGTGATCACTCACCTGATTTTTGGTTCTTATAAAAGTGCTTTTTTTTGTGTGTGGATAGTTGTTTGATTTGGTGCTCCTATGGGGAGGATGATCAGTAGGGTTTTTATTTGGCCATTTTGCTCCACTTCCTCCCCATTGTGTGGCTTCTGTCTTTTGAGTGGACCCAGAAGTCTAGGCTTGGCTAGCCCCCACAGTTATCTATCTGTTAGGGTCCCTGGGATATTCGGTCTCCTTTCTTCACCTATGCAGCGATGCTCTAAGGCACATATCTGAGAACTGTGATTGACATATTGGTGTGAATTACATTATCCTGTTACAGTGGAAAGATCTAGGACTTTGGAATAAAAAGCCCAGAGGATTTTTTTTGGCCTTTACTGTTGAGTGATATTTTCAACACTGTCAGGGCCATCTTGGTCCAGTCACTATCCATTGACCCCTCAAAGGAGAATGATTGTGATGATCTTACCTAACAGTTTTGATGTGCTGATCAAAATGAGATAATGCATAGCAAGTGTTTTGGACAAGTATTATGTTCCAAAAAAGAGTCACTAGTTTTATTTAACCTTAAGACAAATTATGGAATGCAAGACCATGACTCCTGCTGATTACGTTTCAAATATTCAGAACAGTGGAGAATTTCTTCTGAAATCAAACCACAGAGGCCATCCCCTTGGCACGACGCTGGACCCAGGCACATAAAAAGACCTTAACATGTATACTCCCGAGAGCAGTAAAATAATAACTCTCTACCTTATTTTAAGGACAAGCAAAGGAGAGTTAAATATAATGGAATTATTATAGAAGAAAAACTGCTGTGTTCACATGATCTAATTACGATTTCTAGCTGTTTAGCTAGACGGAAATAGTTAAGGATGTAGGTGTGTGAAAGAACAGGGTCAAATCACGTGTTTTTAGCCAAAACATTTGAGTATAGAATAATTATAATAATCAAAGCATGATGTCAAGTCAGAGCTCAGCAAGCAGTTTTTGAAACTGATGATTCATATTAATGTCAAAGAAGAATGAAAAAAATGAAAGAAAGTTACGGGAAAGATTTCTCAAGAATTTCTGAGTTTCTGAGGAGACTTTATCCCAGCTTTAAAGTTCCCAGTATTTATATTTTGCATGATTTAATAGGCAGGATGTTCAAGTGCTAGTGAACAATGTAAAAAAAACTCTCCAAATTTTATATGATGCCATATGATAGTCCTGTGGGGAGGATATGATATTCATATGGTATCATAAAAAATACCATGATAGTCAATATTTTAGGATTACTTTAACAATCATTATATAAGGTATATTAAAAGTATTTTCAACAGGATTACTTTAAAATAGTACTTTGTTATAAGATGATTTTGGTTTTTTTTGAGATAGAGTTTTGCTCTTTTTGTCCAGGCCGGAGTACAGTGGTGTAATCTCGGCTCACTACAACCTCCAGCTGCTGAGTTTAAACGATTCTCCTGCCTCAGCCTCCCAAGTAGCTGGGATTACAGGAATGTGCCGCCATGCCTGGCTAATTTTGTATTTTTAGTAGAGACAGGGTTTCACCATGTTGGCCAGGCTGGTTTGAAACTCCTGACCTCAGGTGATCTGCCTGCTTCGGTCTTCCAAAGTGCTAGAATTACAGGCGTGAGCTACTGTGCCCAGCCAAGAGATGAATTTTCAAAACCTATCAATTTTTTAAATGTGATTTGTATTGACAAACTAAGAACACTAAGAGTTTTGCTTATTTGTCCAGTTTTAATGTCAGCAATGATCTGGGCTCTGCCAAAATCAGGTGTTATCATTTAAAAACATTATTTGTAGAAGCAAAATTATATAATATTGTATCTGCTGCATATCACTTCCATCCAGCCAATGGAGACCTCAGTCTTTGAATTATAGCAGTCCTTTGAATTAATGTTCTTTATTATGGCTTTAATATATGTATACAGTAGTTTTCTTTATTAAGACAGGGTCTCATTCTGCTTCCCAGGCTGAAGTGCAGTGGTGTGATCTCGCCTCACTGCAGCCTCCACCTCTTGGGCTCAAGAAGCAATTCTCCTACCTCAGCCTCCCAAGTAGGTGGGACCACAAGCACATGCCACCCTGTCCAGCTAATTTTTTGCATATATATATACACACACATATATATGTATATGTACACACACAAATATATATATTTATATTATATTTATTTATTTATTTTTAATTTTTTTATTTTTGAAAGAAAGAAAAAGAGAGGAAAGAAAGTGAGAGTAAAAGAAAGAAAAAAAAAGAATGTAAGAGAGAAAGAAAGAGAAAGAGGGAGAGAGAACGGGATTTTTGTTCTATTGCCCAGGCTAGAATGCAGTCTAGAAATGGGTGTTAAAAACCTCTTTTATGCCAATAATTGTGCTTAACAATGGAGACAGGAAGGAATAAGGGATGAAAATAACAAACAAGCAGCCAACCTGTGTTTTACTTAAACCTGTGAAATGCTATGAAATTGCTGAAGAGTGACTTACTTCCAATTATGTGGTCACTTTTAAAATAGGTGTAATGCTCTCTCCCTCTTTCTCTTCCTCTTTCTTTCTCTCGTACATTCTTTTTTTCTTTCTTTCACTCTCACTTTCTTTCCTCTCTTTTTCTTTCTTTCAAAAAAAAAAATATGTGTAATGTGATACTGAGAAAAATGTATGTCTTGTGGATTTGGGGTGGAGAGTTCTGTAAATATTTGTTAAGTTTACTTGTTCCAGGTCTGAGTTCAAGTCCTGGATATCCTTGTTTTTTTTTTTTTTTTTTTTTTTTTTTTACTTTGCAACAGGATTTTCCATCTGACAGATTTATTGTCATATCCCCTTCAAAACAGACAAGATGCTTACCATATTTTCAAGATTATAGAGG